>PVIU01011678.1:0-63583 GCA_004026605.1 Ondatra zibethicus | reverse complement strand
TCAGACCTTTGTCTGATGTGGGGTCAGTGAAGATCTTCTCCCATTCAGTAGGTTGCCTTTTTGTCTTAATGACTGTGTCTTTTGCTTTACAGAAGCTTCTCAGTTTCAGGAGGTCCCATTTATTCATTGTTGCTCTTATTGTCTGTGCCCTTGGGGTTTTACATAAGAACTGGTCACCAGTGCCCACGTGCTGCAGGCTGATAGCAGATGGGTTCTTAAGGCAGTGGAGATCTGGCCACTCAGAGATCTGCAAGCTAAGTGTAAAACCAGTGTGAGTAGTCAGTCGCCTCTTCCTTTAGGCTCAGAGGGCCAGGGTCCATGTTTCTCCCTGGCTTCCAGTCATGACCAGTTTATCTTCATGAAATCATCTGTCTGTCTGTGTCCAAATGTCCCTTTTCTCATAAGGGCACCAGCTATCTGGGTTGAAGGGCCCGCCTTACTCTGATATGACCTCCTTTCAATGAGTTGTATCCCAGAGCATTAGGACTTGGGCATGCCTCTTGAGGGACGCGCTTTATCATGGGACAGGCTGGCTGTTGACAATGCCTGGGAGGGGCTTTGTGGAATCGCTGAATTTGTGTCACCACCGTCCTTTCTCTGGAAAAGCTCTGGTCCTGAACCTACTATAGTTTTGGCTGGAGGACTCTCAGCCTGGCTTTGAGAGAGAGAGAGAGAGAGAGAGAGAGAGAGAGAGAGAGAGAGAGAGAGAGAGAGAGAGGGAGAAGAGAGGCTTGCTGAGGGGCTGGGGCTCCAGGAGGCCAGTCCATGGGTTTCTTCCTTTTTGCCTTTCCTCTTAGAGATGCAAATGGCATCTGGGGAGGAATCCTTTCAAAGGATGAAAGCAGTTTTTAAGAAGACATTAATCTCTTCACTCACTTCCTTCTGATGGCTGGAGATGAGTGACAAGCCTCGTAATTGAAGATGGTGGAGCCGATAAAGCTGCAGTAGCCTGGGGAAGGATGTCTTGGGCTGTGAATCACTGTGTGCTACACAGACTGCTGTGTCTCCCAAACGGCAGTGCCTGGGCCCTTAGAGCCTTTGGCTGGCACACCAGAGATGAAGCTGCACATGTGTATGTGTGGTGCGTGTATATGTGGACGCGCTTGTGTGTGTGTGTGTGTGTGTGTGTGTGTGTGTGTGTGTAGGCTTGAGGGAGCCAGTTGTCAGCTGTCTGCAGCACCCAGACCCAGGGGAATCCTATGTGGGAGCAACAGCTGCAGACTGTGGCTAAAATGGCAGGAGTCCCTACTGCGTATGCCACCAGCTGGGCGGACAGCGCCTAGGACATAGTAGATGTAATCATACAGTTGTATAGGGGCATGAGATGCTTAAGACAGACGTCTTGGAACTTGGACCAGGCCATGTGAGCCCCTTCCCCCCAGCGTTGTTCTCAGCCTCCCCTGAGGCAGTCTTCAACAGTTAAGAGGGGACTCAGGGATTGTGCAGCTGTCAGCCCATGGGATCTTCTGCCAGTGTGCGTGTTCTCAGGGCAGATGTGCCCTTTTTAAAATTACACTTTTTTATCCCTCCTAGACAAGGTCTCACTATGTAGCTCTGGCTGTTCTGAAACTCACTCTGTAGTCCAAGCTGGCCTCAAACTCTCAGAGCTCCACCTGCTTCTGGCTCCCAAGTGCTGGGATTAGAGGTGTGTGAGACTATGCCTGGCTTAAAGTGACATGTTTTTATTTAGTGTGTATGAGGCTGTATATACATGTGTGTTCAGTGCATGAGTGGGGATCTGAGGACAACTTGTGCAAGTTGAATCTCTCCTTCCACCATGCGAGTCCCAGGACTCAGGCCTGGCAGCAAACGCCTTTACATGCAAAGTCTTCTCGCAACATGACTTCCCCTTTTGGATGTAAACATCCAAGATCCCCAGATGTCTACAAATACCTTCAGAAGTCCTCTTTGGCTGTACTTGTGGGCTGTGAGAAGCCTCATATGACAGTAGGCAGAGAAAGCCAAGGCTTAGACTCCGTGGGCCCTACAGCCAGCTTGGGGCATTGCCAGCCCCTTTCAGACAGGTTCCGCTTTGAGTTGGGGGTCTGAAGGAGAATGGAGCCCTCTTTGCTCCACTCTTCCTTTCTAGTGTTGAATCCAAACCATCCAGAGAAGCACTGCTCTCAAATGGGAAATATCTTATAGGCAGCCTGCTGAGGGCCTGGGAGGGAGTAGAGGGCTGCACTGTGTACGTGTGTGTGTGTGTGTGTGTGTGTGTGTGTGTGTGTGTATGTGTGTGTGTACGTGTGTGTGTGTGTGTGCAGGTAGATAAAAGGCGATGCGATTCCATTCAACCATTTGGTTCTCTCATCTATCAGTTCATTCCAAAATTCAATGCTTTTCCCTGGGGCTCTAAGGTGGGGAGAAAACTGACCTCGCCCTGCCTTCATGGAGCACACGTATGTGGACACAGAGGTGGCCCCGACAATCATGTCAACAAACTTGGTGCTACCGAGTGTGGCTGGTGTGAGATGTGGTCTTGCAGCTGCCTGGCCTGTGCAGGGAAGTCGTGCTTTCTGCTTAGTGGGAGACCCCTGTGTTGGCCTGTGCATGGCAGCGGACAGTTGGGGTGCTCCGGATCCCCTGGCATGTGTCCCTCAGGCTATCTCCCAAGCCCCTGTGGCCCCTAGGGCTCTAGGGAACATGTGCTTGGGGGGTAGGGAACTGAGATGATAATAGGGAGACAAGTGTCTGCAGCATTGGATGGTGGCTCTGCATCACCGGGTTAGAGACCCATTTCTGCACGAGGAAAGGGCAGCATAAGTTTGCTGAGATGCTTGTTCCTCTTCTATATTCCACAGGTACCATTGGCCTCTGTGTGCTTATTTCCTGGGAGCACCTTCAGGGCGGCCAGGGACCTCTTCTGGAGGTCATTATACAGGGACTGGTGGTGCTGACGGGGCATAGGGACTCTTTCAGCACAGAGGACTGGAGCAGGGGGACCTGGCTCAAGTGACCTTCTCTGAAGTGCCATGTTGAATCATTTGCAGCCTGAAATATAACAAGCTAGCAACACTGATTCCATCTTTAACATTTCGTTGTTTTTTAAACATGATTTTTTTTTTGCTGTAACTCAGACTTTAAAAAAAATCTTGCGTGGAAATAGCGTCTCTGTGATGATGGGGTCTTTGGCTGGCTGCCCTGCATTTTCAGGCCTCACTCCACTTTCCAGGACAAACCCAGAGGGTTCTCCATGTCTGGGAGCTTCCTCCTGGGGAAAAAGGCATGAGAAAGTTGGCTTCCCTGGAAAAGAGAGCTAGTATTCCTGAGGACCTGCACGGCCGGCCACCTGCAAGTCTGAGCTGAGAGGATTCTTCCTACAGCTGCCAGCCCAGCCCTGAGAGAGTCTTTCCACTCTTCCCAGGGTCACAGGCCCTCCATTGAAGCTGCCTGGACTGAGGTCAACCTCTCAGGCCAAAAAGAGGCCAAGAACCATGGGCTGCTGGGGCCGGGGGTAGGAAGAAAAGTCTTAGAAGCCAGGGTCCCCGGCAGCCAGCTCCAGCAGCTGGGCGTGTATCCGAGTCACCAGGGAGCTATGTCGTGCTGGCTGACTGCAAGCCATGTTGGCAGGGCCTAGACTCCCGGGCCTGATGCTCGGTATGCTGTCAGCACTCGGCAAATAATAAATAATAATAATATCTCCAGCATGTTTGGGGAGCCCAAGGGGGAAAAGCAACACAGAAAACATGTGTTTCATCTCACAGCGGGTACTGGGAAGCTGATGTCTGCTCAGCGTCTCTTCAAATGGATTTGGGGGAAGCCAGAGGCCCCTTAACATCTGTAGCTTTGAGTAGGAAAATCAGCAAGGTGCAGAGCCTGTGCTGGGAACAGGGTTTCAGGAGAGTTGAGGCGAGTCTCTGACCTGCCCTTTGTAACAAGATCAGATTGTCCTTAGATGTCCCGAGACTTGGGAGATTGTCATGCCCGGATCCATGCTGTTTTGACTTCAGACTAGTTGCTAGGCCACAAACCATTTCAATTTTCCATACTTATAAAATGGGAGGACGCAGCCAGTGTTGAGTGGGTCCAGTGGTCCTTCAGGCTCTGGTCACCGTCAGTCCACAGGGGGATGCCCACAACTGGTCTTGTGGATAAAGATCATGAGGAGTGAGACAGTAAGAAGCTGCCAGTGGGCTAGGTCTAGAGAAAGGTTTACGGAACCTGGGGCTGCCGCTGACTGCGCAGCGCTGCGGACACCCGCTACAGTGAGCTGATCCTCACAGGACTGTGGAACCTCCAGGGAGTGAGGATTGGAGGTTTACTGCTTGGTGCCGAGGCCCCCTGGGGACTCAGTGGCATGGGTGTTGTCCCCTTGGCACCTGTGCATGAGAGCTCGCACTCTTGGTTTGGGTGCAGTTCCTAAGGAGGCAGAGAGGCTGGGGGCCTGGAGGAGATCCCAGCACGGTCCCTCATGATCGCCATCTCTCAGAAGGGTGGGGAGGAGCTGGAGCTCCAGTGTGGGAAGCTGAGAGAACGGGAACCCCCTTTCCCAGAGAGGCTGGCGAAGTAGGACTAGAATTCCAGGCTTCCTTGACAGGACGACTTAATATGCTTTTGCTCTGAGGGTGAACGATTCTTGGGAAGAGATGCCCCTTCTGAGTAGGAGTCAAGGACCAGCCTCGAGAGGAGGAGACATGTTTCTGGTATCTCTCCTTCTTCCCATTCCTGGATTCTCCAAGAGGACCCTTGTTATTACTTACCATGGGTTTCCTGGCTGCCTTAAGATGGCCGCACCTCCTGGGTGGGCCAGGAAGCCTAGACGCTGTCCCCTATGGCCTGGCTCAGTGTGGTGCCACAGGGGATGGGCCACTTGTCAAATGCTATTGTTTAATTTTCTTCGCTTAGACTCTGCTTGTTCCGACACCCTGCAATGACACGGGTGTTAAGAGAGCACCAGGGACTATAATTATCAGGGTTGAGACTCCTGGAGCTGTAGCAGCTGCAGGCAGGAGCTGTCGGCTGATCTATCCCCAGAGAGGAGCTGCTCCAGTAGGCTTAGTATCGGAGGAGCCTCGGGCTTCAGGCCCTTCATCCTTGCATTTGCCTGGCTGTAGCCCCCTGGGTGGTGGGTTTCTGCCCTCTGCTGTTACTTGTATGGGGTGTAGCCCCCATTACTTAGGGAGCCTGAGAGGAAGGGCAGGCACCTTGTGTGGTCCTGTGGACTTGTCAAGTTGGCTGTCCACATGGGTGCTGGGGGGCCAGCACGTGCTGCAGTGATGGCCATAGCTAGTGAGGGCCTTTACTCAGGACAAGTGTGAAGTCATGCATGTAGGTTCAGGAAGTCAACATCCTCATATATGTGACAGGCCAGACTCAGCAGCAAGGATTTAGTTATAAAGTTGGGGTCTACTAGCCAGATGCCGTGTTGCTTAGTAAACACTCACAGAGACCACCTCCGGGTACGTGTGTGATTTGCTTAGAGTCTAGATTATGTGAATCCAGGATGCCTGGAGCTATGAGGAGCTGATGTCTGCAGGGGTGGGGGATGCTCTGGGGTCTAAGGCAGGTATGAAAAACAAGTAGCCAATGACTGGACTCGACTCTAGAAAGTTTGGCCTCAGCTCCTACTGTACGACCAAGAATGAAGAGAACTGGTGTTAGGGGCTGTATCCTGGCCACTTGGGGCTCTGGCAGACAGAGGTAGGCAATTGCTATTGACATGTGGGGAAATGATTCCTGTCTGGGGAGCAGCTCTGGCTAGACTTCTCCCCTCAAGCACAGACACAGACCTTCAGGCCATGTCCTGTGGATGGGTCTCCTCTTTTTTTTCTCTTTCTTTCTTTCTTTCTTTTTTTTCTTTGTGAGTCTAGGTTTCTTTCTGGGATAGGACCTAAGGTCCTGCTTTCCTTGAACTTTTATGGATGGTATGAAGGAAGCCTGGGCTGTGGAGCATAGATGGGGGCTCTAAGCATTTTGTGGGCACAGGATGTGGGCACATTGAGCAGGGCTATATTAGAGGCTCCATGTTCATGGAGGAACACCCCTAAGACTTGGTCATCCAATGGAACTCTGTGACCTCAGGAATGTGACTAAGTAGTATGTCTGTAGAGCTGGGGACTGGTACTGAGCTTGGAGGGTCAGGGGACACGGAAGCTCTCGTGGAGGTGGTCTTCTGACCCAGCTCATTTGGGCTTCCATGTTGACCAAACACACAGTAGGTCTTTTCTTAGTCAGCATGTTCAGTGGGCTTGGCGGATGCTGCAGACAGTTGGCAGTTGGGTGACCCTTATTTTCGAGAACCAGTGTTGGGCTTCCTGAGGGTCCCTGGCCTCTGGGCTTCCTCTGGGGCCAAAGGATGGGGTCTGGGGAGGAAGGAGAAGCTGGGGCTCACGGGGAGCATCAAAGGGCTAGTGCGAGGTTTATTGGGGCCTTTACTGCTCTAGCTTTCATTATTTACACCCTGTTGGTTCTAGGAGCTCCCGTTAAACGTGTAATAAATATAAAAATATTTTACAGGCCAGTGAAAATTCCACAGCAAAAATAACTCTATAAAGAGGGATTTCGCCCTGCCCTGCCCGCTGCTGAGTTCTGTGTGGCATTGCTTTGAGCCTGCTGGCTGGCAGCAGGACAGTGAGGTAGTTGCTCCCCAGTCATGGCAGGGGGCACAGCCACCGTTTGTTTCATCAGTACCTTTGCAGTCTGTGGATAGGGTTGCTCCTCCCGGGCTGAGCCTGCCAGCTCTCCAGGCACAATGGTAAGAATGCCTGGAGTAGGGCCTGCATCCCCAGTTGGGTGTGGAGGGCTGGGGACTGTGGGAGGGAGGAGAGACAGGCAAGAGCTGACCTGGCACCTCCTGTGCTTGCTGGGAAGTTTTAGGCGTGGTAGTGGTGTAGGGTGGGGTGGGGGGGAAGAAAGGAGGAAAAGATATTGGTAGCAAAATGGTGATTCGGAGGAAGGGCTCTGGGGTCAGACTGCCTGGACATCAGTGATACTTCTAGCCCTGAACTGGGTGACTTCTGGGCTCAGATTCCTCTCTGTAAACCTCTCACAGGACCGCTGTGACACTCTATTCACGTAGGACGCCCACGCCCAGCCTGCCCTGGCTCCTTCTGGTAGAATTCTCCAGACTCCTGAACGTGTCGCCAACTTGGAATGGGACGGGTTCTAGGAGTCTCATCCCTGCTTCGTCTGACTTCCCCATGTCTATCCTGACCCAAAATGGATCCAACTGGGTCCGGGTGGACAGACTCATAGCTGACATCTTGGTTCCCTGCTGTGGCCTAGAGTCAGCCGGTGGGTCCCGCAGAGTGCCAGGTTTCCTGAATCCACCTCTAGGAAAGGCGTGGATGCTGGGACACAGGCCCCCATGTGAGAGCAGGATGGTGTGACGAGATGCTGGACACCTAGCATCCTTCTGCCCGCATAGGCTAGACACTGGGCTGTGGGCTTTCCTACAGGAGGCAGGTGCATCTGTGACTCTTGTTTTAGAGGCGATTACCCTGCAACCAGGGAGTCCTAGGGACATGCCCACTGTGATGCCCTGGGACAGGAATCAGAAGGCAGACGATCTAAGCATGGACCAGGTAGGCCCCCTGTGCTCTGCCTGCCTCTGTGAGATGGAGGCATCTTCCTCAGGGGTGGGGCTGCCTTCTCCCTCCTTGTATACTCTGTTCCTGGCCCGAAGAAAAGCAAACTGGAAAGCCTGCCATCAAATGGGGCTCCCCGAGATCCCTAGCTCTACAGAAGTAATCAAAGAGTCTGCAATCTTGGAACTTAGTTTGAACAGGAATCTGGTCATACTATTCTAGAATCAGTCTGGGGAAACTGGTTACTGTCCTCATCAGGCCCCATCGCTACAACAGCCAGCGCTGTGTGGTGCGGAACTCAGCAGGTCTGGGAACGCAGAGGGTCTCATGATGTGGACTTGAAGGACACCCCAAAGGTGGCTTTGGTGAAAGCCTGGGTGTAGGGTCCATGGGGTATCATCTCCCTTATTTGTGGTCCTCACTCCTCTAGGGTCCCTCGGGTTGAGGCCTTTTGCTCAGATTTGTAGTCCAGCCGGGCTGCTGTCCCTTTCCAAGGTGACAGAGCACATCACACCATGTTTGTGGTCTGTAGGGCGGTATATGACTGACCCACCCATCTTTTTAACCTCTTGGCCACTGTTTCTCATATCAGGGTGAGGTGAAGCTGGCAGACACTTACTGTTTCGCTATCTCTTTTTATCAGTCAGCTGCCTGGGATGGAGAAATTGTGCTTCTATTGTTACAAATAGCTGGTATAGCCTCAGTGGAAGACTCAGCCCACAGTAGCAATAACCTTTGCCCATCACCTCCATGCAGGGGCCAGAACAGCTTATTAGAGGGCCGAGGCTCAAGGCCCAATTAGGAGTGAGTCACTGGCTTTTCCAGATGTAATGCAAGAGCCCCATGACTTAACTGGGGCATGTAATGGGTACAGGCAGCCATCAGAAGACCATGGCTCTGCCTTATCTTGGTCTGAATGGCCAGAGAGGGAGGTGTTCACACAAGCACACTGGGGCTTGGAAGGTTAGAAAGGACCTCAGTTTTTTGGAGAGAGGAGATTCCTGTGGCTGGATTCCCTTCACCAGTAGAGGTGGTGACCACACTTCCTTCTCAAATAATTCAATTCCATATGGCATACCCCCAGGACAAGGGTTTTCACGCTCATCCTGGAGGATGTTCGGGCCATGACCTTGCAGAGTTCAGACTGCAGATCGAAGTGGTGGCACTTAATTCTCTCTAGGTGGCATGGCCTTGGTTGCAGAGAGGATGGTAGTGAGAGATGGTGACTGCCTTCTGGAGCCACAGCCACCATGTAGAAAAGGCTTCTTTTCTGTCCTGGGGGGTTGTTGTCATTGTGGGGGGGTCACAGAAGTATATCTAACCTTGCTGAAAGTCCCAGCTGCTGAATACCTGCCCACCTGCTCTGTTTCTGTGGGGCCATGGGAGGGTTGCTCCGCTCGTAGACATCCTACTTTGAAGATGCAGGTTTGGCCTCACTGGCCCTTGGCAGGCAATCTCTAATCCCTCCTTTGTGTCGTCACTGGCTGGGGTGAGAGTTCATGAGAGAAGCAAGTACCTGGGATATGTAATTAAGTTATATACTTGGCACAGAGACCCGGCTATCATGCACGTATCCCATTTGCTGGCTTTTCCAGGCCATTGTCCTTTGCCTGGGCTGTGGACTAATTATAAGGTGTAGGGCTTTGTGGTAGTTTGGGGGCCCAGCTAGTCCTGCTGAATGGTGTCTGCTTCTGGGTTCTGTTCAGGCCATTTTGGGAGGGGACATAACTTGCCTGCTGGGTGTAGCAGCCTCATTTGTAGCTCTGCTGTTTCAGGGCGGACTAGAGGTCCCTTGGAGTTTGCTTTGGAGCGAGGGCTTGGGAGCATAGGGCAGGGTGTGAGGTTATCATTGGAAGAATGTTTGAATTCTCAGAGATACCGTCAGGTTGGGCTGGCCTCTGCTGCAACCTTGGCAAAAGAAAGGTGAGTGAGAACCAGACTCCTGCCTGGCTCTGGTGCATGCAAGGCACATGCATGATGGGTGCGTGGACTCTTGCCATGGATTGCCATTGGTTGTCAGTCCTGCTGCGACCCTGCTATGGCACACTCAGTGAGCCTCTCTGTTTGGGACTTTGGGGTCCAGGTTCCCTCCCCTTGAGTCCATTCCATCACTTCTAGCAGAGGTAGACAGAGACAGTAGAACACAAACTTGCCCCATCATAGTGAGCTATAGCAGTGTGGCTTGGTGCCTGGATTCATAACTGGGTATGGATGCCATCCACATTCATTACCTTGGGGGAACCGCTGTGCCATGAGTGTATGCTGGGGTCCAGATTTGTTCTCCAGAGGCAGTTAGTTGTCCTAAGTGTTGTAAGTATTGCACTATGTTACCACTACTTACCTGCTTTAGATTGCCTGCTTCAAGTCTCTTTAAAAAAGTACCCACAAAAGTGTGAATGATTTTTTTCTTATTTTTCTCAGAGCTGTCCCCAGTGAACAGGAAGTACTCACAATAATTTCTGTTTGTCTAGAGCAGAGGCTGGGAAATATCTGGGGATGCCAACGGAAGTTTTTCTTTTGCTGTCTCCTCTAGAGAAAAGAATTTGAGTGTAGCGTCCGTGTTACTATGTGCACTACAGTTCTATGCCTGTAGTGCGGTGGGTGCCTGCACTACGAGGTGGTTCACATTTGTGAGTGGGAAAGGGGCCTGGAGGTTGAAACACACAGACAGAGACAGACAGCGACATGGGTCGGCACAAATCAATAACCAAGCCAGCTCAATAGGAACAGGTATTTTTAATGAAAGAAAAGGGGGGAACTCACGTCACTCATGCCGCAGTCCTATCTGTCCAGCATACACTGCATGGAGAGAGCACACACCTGTGTTCTCTCGATTTTCTACCTGGGGTCCAAGTAGCCACACCCCAACTTGATGTGATTGGCTAGTGGCCTTTCCCCATTATCTCCCCCTTCTGTCTAAACAAGATCAATCCGAACCCAACATAGCTATATACAATAGGAACAGACACCAAATACAAAATTACAAACAATAAACAATATTAAGTAAGGAATGTATAACAAAAGTTTTAATAAACATTTTATTTTAAGGAGTCTAAGTATTATATTGAAATTAAGCTTGGCTAAACTGTGAGGAGGGTAATTATAATTATTTAATCTTTAACTCCATCAGAGATCTGAGAAGGGAAACAATATTACTTGAGTGGATAAGAAGTGTAATCGGGAAACTTTTAAAATGTGTAACAAATGACAGAGATAACTGACTACCTGGGTAATCACCCGTTTTATTTGTAATGTTGAAGTGACCAATTTTGGCTAAGGCCTAAGGTAACTGACATCTCATTTTTAAAAGTAAGAAACTTTTTAAAACTAACTTACCCTGTCTTGGTAGAATATGACAGTTTTGTTTTATCCATTTATGGATACTTGGTATTTTTGTTAGTGGTGGAGGTATGGGTATTTTTTTGTCCAGAGGTCAGTTTTGTTAAGAAGAAAGGCTCCAGATGGAGTGTTTTTGGTGTTTAACATTTTTTTTTTGGGAATAGATTGGTGTTGTTAGGAGTGATTGTGTCTTATTGTTATGAAACTACGAAACTCTAGATTAGATAAAAGGTCATTTTTTACAGCTCCTTGAAGAGGTTGAAGATTATCTATTTATAATGAATATAATCTCTATGTATTTAAAGAACCTGATTAGTCTAATCATAAATATAACAGACATAGATGACTATTGATCTATAATTTTTAATACCTATCTAACTTAGAGACTAAGACAATAAGCAACTGTGTAATAAATGAGGACAATGACTTTTAAATATAAACAATGTATAATGGTCTATGTGGCCCTAAAAGCCATGTTGGGGGTGCCAGATGATGAAGTATTAAGTCGGCACAAATCAATAACCAAGCCAGCTCAATAGGAACAGGTATTTTTAATGAAAGAAAAGGGGGGAAACTCACAGCACTCACGTTGCAGTCCTATCCGTCTGGCGGACACTGCATGGAGAGAGCGCACACCTGTGTTCTCTCGATTTTCTACCTGGGGTCCAAGTAGCCACACCCCAACTTGATGTGATTGGCTAGTGACCTTTCCCCCATCACAAGAATGCCAAGAATGCCAACTTCATTGTGTTCAGGGGCAGCTTACATAGTGCTCGAGCCACGCCCCAGCTCTTGGGATCTTTCAGCTGCCCCCACCAGAACCTACTCCCCTGTCTCGTGTTCAGAGCAGCTGCAAACACAGGAAAACAAGCTGTTTTGCTCAGAGCAGCTGCAAGCAAGTTGTTTAGAGGAAATTCAGGGTCTGCGGGTCCACGGCCCCCAACAGCTCCCCCTTTTCTATATAATTAGACCAAGGTTCTGGACTGGCATGGGCGTAGCACAAATATGATAGCAATAAGTTCGAAAATGCCCTAGCAAACATGCTCATCATGAATGATATTAAATGCTGGTGCCGGCTAGAAGCTAGTCACAGCAGCCATCTGGCTGATGGCAATTCCAGCTGCCACGAAGGAGGCCGCAGTGGTGACAATAGCAGCCACCAGCGGTGATCCCAGAGTCTCGGCCAGGACGGCTCAGCAGTCATCCTTGAATTCCAGATCCTCCTGCCTCTGTCTCCTTCAGCAAATCCTACTGGCTCCTGCTCTGGGTTGGCACCTACACATGAGTCCCCAAGAGTACCTACCAGGCAGCTTCATCAAGTCCCTGCTTTTGTAAATTATTATTATTATTTTTACCATTGTTACAAGTGTCCCAATTTCTGTTTGCAATAAAGGCAGATGTGTGACTGGCCAAAAAAAAAAAAAAAATCCTACAGCGTGCACCACCACAACTGGCTGGGGTGGCAGGCAGGCTTGGGAACCTTCTATGGCTACTGTGCAGGTTTCTCGGGTCCTGCGGGAAAGCCTGACACTCGTGCCACAGACTCTTGGGTGTGAAGAGCTGGGAACCACTCCCACTGCCACCTTCTGGGCCTCACAGAGTGTGAGCATTCACAGCAGTTGGCTGCTGCCCTTGCAAAGCTCGGCTCCAGCTGTTGCTTCTTTGTCCACCATGCACAGACAGGCAGCCCAACGGGGTCTGACTCCTTGGCTCCAGCACTTGTTGCCATGGTTGCTTATGCTCCTCACTCCCCACCACTGCCTACAGCATCCCCTTGGCTCTACAACCTCCAGTAAAATCATTTAGGGAATTTGGGCATAGTTCTCTTAACTACTTCCTGCTGTATATTGAGTGAAGTATCTTTGGGGGTTTTTCACAGCAATATTTCAGGGGATCTTGGTGCATCAAACCACATTAATCTGGAATGAATCCACAGGTTCTCATCTTCCGTGGAAACAAAAACAGAACCTCTTTTCCAAAGCAACACATCCTCAGACCCATATTTTAAAGTCAAGATACCTTTCTTAGCAGTTCCCAGAATCAAATGTCTCTATCCAGTCAAAAAACCAAAAGATAACATAATAAGACACAATAAGACAAAAGACAACACAATGATATACATAATCCAAATTCTCTGTGCATATTCCATCTTTATGTGGCTTATTATTTCTTTACTCCTTTTAATCTGACTGTCTATACTCTGTCTCTTTAAGGACTTACTCTTTTTCTTCCATTCTTTTTGAGGCCTTCAATTCACCCTCCCACCTCCTCTTTATTACTTTCCTGCTGGCCAGCTTTTCAGAGGGCGTCCCTCAGAGAACCTCTAGTTCCTGATCTCAGCAGTGCCTCCTGCTGTGGCACCTGCACCACCCAGAACCACTACTGGGCAAGAGTCTGGGGATGAAAAACACATATAGACACATAGCCATCTTCAATCCACCCTCACCATTCCCGAGGGCACTCTCTCAGTGTTCCTTGGTTCCTGATCTCGCTAGCGCCTCCACCTGTAGTGCCTGTGCTATGGAACAATATGTGAGCTGGGAACTAGGCTGGAGATTTAAAAACATACACACACAGACAGAGACACAGGGGCACGGGTCATCCTTGAAACAAGAATGCCAAGAACGCCAACTTCATTGTGTTCAGGGGCAGCTTACACAGTGCTCTGGCCACGCCCCAGCTCTAGGGATCTTTCGGCTGCAGCCACCAGAATTCACTTCCCTGTCTCGTGTTCAGAGCAGCTGCAAACAGAGGGAAACAAGTTGTTTTGCTCAGAGCAGCTGCAAGCAAGTTGTTTACAGGAAATTCAGGGTTTGGGGGGTCCGTAGTCCCCAACATTTGAGTAAATGGCTAATAGCACTGTAAGCCAGACTGTGCCAGCCTCTCTTGAGGCCTCGATGTACATTATTCTAGTCTTCAGACAACCTTTTGAGGCAAGGGCTGTTAAAACCCTTCTATGTGGGCAGGGCAATGGAGGGGCAGACATGCCTTAGATGGCAAGCAATGAGTATGGTTCATGACTGAAAGTGAGTGAGCTGCCCCCAGCTAGGAGCTCCTCTCCTGTCTCTGCAGGAAGGGGCTGACCGGCATCTTCACTGAATTTATTTTGGTTGCCAGAGCCATACAGTGATTGACTAAGGGTCAGATTTGCGCCACGTTTGCCAGCATGGGTGTTGGTGGCCATCATGATGAAGCACAACAGACCCCACCTCTACCTCTACTTTATAGCCCACCTACTCACTAGGCCCACCACAGCCAGCCCCTTAGGACATGGAGCAAAATGTTTCCATTTACAAAGGACACACCAGGTGACACTGAGGCCAGTATGTGGGGTGCCCTGGGAATTTTCCATCTACATTATGGGATGTTGTGCCCATCTCAGAGAAGCACCCCAGACACAGGGCACTAAGTATTGGGTCTTGGAGTCATGAATGCTGTGACTGACGTGGGCAGGCTCTGTGGCTCTGGGCTATGACAGGAACCATCTGGTCATCTGTTCTGAGGTACCCAGCCTGGGGTACCTTGGAGACTGTAGAGGCTTTTTCTGGGCTAGGGCAGTTGAGACAGGGTCTTTCTCTATAGCTTTGGAGGGCATGGAATTTTCTACACAGGCCACCCACCTGGCCTTCAGCCTTCCACAAGCTCTTTCTTCCCCAGTGGCTCATTCTAAAACTCACTAAGACTGGGAAAGGGCCCCTCCTGGGGCTCTCAAGGAACCAATGGCCATCTTGTGCAAATTAATTAAATGTCAGCTCTGTTTCTAAGTCACAGGACTGTCTTGTCATACGGTAATAATAAAGAGTGACCATAGGATAATAATGATTATAGACAAGCATCTAATCAACACCGGCTTGTGCCAGGAGCTATTCCCAGCATTCGAGAGCTGCTTGCTTATTTTCTTTGCACAGCAGCCTGTGAAATAGCTACTCTCTTCTTTCTTCTCTGCGGCCCTTGGGTCTGGACTCCAGAGCCTCACACATGCTAGAAGAACATTTTGCCATTAAGCTCCCCCCTAAGCTCTGCCCAGGCCCAGCTTCTCTCTGGCTATTTATAAGAGCTAGTGAGGGAATGAGCGAGAACCTGAACACAGACAGTATGCCACAGGACTGATCTTAACCACAAGTTCAGGCCACTTCCCATGGTTGGCCTTTGGAAACACTTGATCAGCACCCAGTAATTCACAAGTGTTTTTGACTGCCTTTTCGGGTGAGGGGGTTTGGACAAAGTCATGTGACTGGCATGAACAGTGTATGTGGGAGGCTCTCTGTCACACTGGCTGCCAGGGACTCTGCCTTTATCTCACTCTTTTTCATGTGCCCCTGTTCTTGGCTTGGAGTCTGGGGCATGAATGATCATTATTTGGGAGCGATAGCCTATGAGTCCCTGTTGCCTTTCAGTGACAGCCCCTAGCCCAGCACTGGGATGTGGTCATGCTCGAGCAGGTGACTGTGGAGGAAGCCTTGGTAGGCAAGGGCAGGGGAAGCAGCTAAAGCCCAGGAAAGATAGAGATTTCTCATGCCTGAGCTCCTCTATCAGTGGAGACTGCAGGGAAGTGGTAACTTGGTCTTTGACAGGATTCAGACTGTCAGGATTCAGGATTCAGAGAGTGGTGCTAACTGGGATGTCGCAAGGATGTGGAGCTAGAGACTTCCAAACAGCCACTATTTCCAAAAGGAGGCTAGGTTTTCCCTGCAGCTCATCGTAAGCACTGAGCATGGCGCTCACATGGCCTCCAGCCTCCTGTCTGCCTGTGCTGAGCAGACATGGGCTCTGTAGGTGGTAATGTGGTGCTATGGCCTTTTGCTGGACAAGCTTGGCTCAGGCATCTCAGGGCTGGGAATGACTCGTCAGTCACTCCTCTCTGCAGAGCAGCTCTGAGCTGTTATGAGCATTCTCTGACTGTCGGCGGCTGGCCTCACTCAGAGGCAAAAGGCCTATCAAAGGTAAGGTTGAGACCATTTGCTTCCTGCCTAGCATGGTCCCACTCCCCCTGGCTGGTGCCAGCCTCCCAGGCCAGGTATCACAGGTATCCGGACCCTCCCAGACATAGCATGCTACCCCAGGTTGCATGCTGATCTCCAGAGAGGCCCAGAGTGCTCTCGATAGGGGTTGACTATTGAAGTAGCCAAGAACAGCAAGAGGTCCCAAAAGATCTGCAGGGGACGCTGACCACACGGGGCTGGCATGTGCTCATGTGTCAAGGTCAACAGCAAGCCAGAGAAAGGGCAGATCAAAGATTGTTGTCATTGGTCCTTGAACCCAGAATGGAGAAATCCATAATTAAGTTATCCATTAAATGATTTCTTACACTTCTCTTCCATGACAATAGGCCCCATCACATGAAAACCCAAACCTTGCTTCCCTGTTATTAAAATCACAACTGGGGGCCTCTCTTCCTGGTGTCCCAGCAGCACAAGGGCTTCTCAGTAGAAAGGGAACTATAATTTATTTTAAGATTCAGGGATTTTGTATTTGCAAACAGTCAGCAATTATGAAATAAATACTATAATTATAAACTCCGGACAGATGAATGAGGTGGTGGCTAGAGATGAGCGCCTCGCTCTGGGCATGCTCTGTGAGACCTCCTCAGAGGTTCATGGGAGCTGAATGGGGCAATGATTAAAAGCACTGGGGAAGCTCCAGCCCCTTCTGATTTGCTGAGAGTGCGCAGAGACTGGCCTGCCCTCCGGTGAGCAGGGACAGTCACCCCTACCCTGAAAGCCAGGCAGCTAAGGAGCCCAAAGCCAGTAAAGAGGAGTTGCTGGTCTCCTCCTCCTCTTCCTCCCCCTTTCCTCCTCATCCTCTTCTCCCTGCTTCTCTCTTCCTCCTCTGTCTTTGGTGTGCATGTGTATATGTGTGTGGACATGTTCATGTGGATGTAGACATGTGTGTATGCATATGGGGACAGAGGACAACCTTAAGTATTGTTCCTCAAGAACTAGCCATTTTTTTTTGAAACAAGATCTCTCATTGACCAAGGCCAGCCTGGAAGATCTCCAAGTAGCTTAGGTCGGTTGGCCACCTGTCTCCTCTTCTCCAGTGGTGGCATTTTAACCTTATGCCCTACACTCGGTTTTATAAAATGTATCTTTTGGAGATTGAACCTAGGTCTTCATGCTTGCAAGGCCAGCGCTCGCTGACTGGGTCTCCCTAGCCCCACCTCTATTCTTCATATCTAATAGGAGAAAGGTATGTTGTGTTCCCCATCCTGCTGAGCTGATATGTAGTGTGTGTGTGTGTGTGTGTGTGTGTGTGTGTATGTGTGTGTGTATGTGTGTGTGGTATGTGTGTGTGGTGTGTGTGTATGTGTGTGTGTGTGTGTGTATACATGTGTATATGATAGGAAGCCAGTGGTCAGCATCAGGTGTCTTCTTCAGTTGCTCTCCACTGTATTTTTTGAGACAGGGTCTCTCACTGAACCTGGAGTGCTTTGGCCAGGCTAGCTGGTCAGTCAGCCCCAGGTATCCTCTTGTCTCTGTTCCCCACCTACTGTTGGGGTTATAGACTGAACCATGCTCACACCTGGCTTTTGTGTGGATGCTGAGGATTCAAACCCTGGTTCTCATGCTTGCACGCAAGCACTGTACCCATTGAACCATCTCCAGGAGTCCCTGGGTTCTGTTCTGAGCTGTGCAGAGCTGTCCCCTGTAAGAAGCATCCCTCTGCCTCTGCCGGCTGTCCCCTGTTCTCTTTGACCTAAAGAGCATGACATTTTTTTTGTTTCTAACTAGAGTGTCAGATCCCATAAAATCAGTTATCTCTATCAAACAAAAACACAGGGCTAGAGAGAAGTCTAGCAATGGGAACACTTACTGCTCTTGCATAGGACCCAGATTCCATCCCCAGCACCCACATGGTGACTCACAATCATCTGTAACTCCAGTTCCAGGAGATATGACGCCCTCTTCAGGCCTCCGTGAGGACTGCACTCATGTGGTACATACACATATATGAGTCAAAACACTGAGAGAGACAAAATAAAAATAAATAACAAACACACGTGTACTCATGCATATAGGGGTCAGAGGTTGACATCAGGTGTCCTCTATTGATCTCCACCTATTTCTCTGAGGCAGAGTCTCTCACTGGATCTGGAGCTCACTGATTGGCTGTCCTGGTTGGTCGGTGAACTCTGAGGAGCTAGCTTTCTGCCCTCAAGTGCAGGAACAGAAGACGAGCAGCCATACCTAACTTTTTACGTAAGTCTCAGAGACTGAGCACAGGTCCTTATTATTGCGTGGAAGGCTCTTTACTTACTGAGCCATCTCCACAGCTCCTGGTAATGATGTTTTGGTAAAAAATAACAGTTTTAAGTCTGTGAACCACTTTCTTGAGGCATTTTTAGAAACACCTCATGACTTAATGGGCGTTTCCACTTTGCCCTGGATTCTGGGGAGGTGATCTGATCTGATGCTCAGGGGTTCCAGAAGCCGAAGGGGAGGCACTTGGATATGTTGACTGTAGACTGACCTCTGGCCTCTCTGAGGCAGCTCAGCAAAAGAAAATATATAATCCATGGTTCTCTTTTCTCAGTGTGGACCCAAACTCCAGATCACAAGGCTCTTTCAGGGGCCAGTAGTAGTGACCGAGGCCCAAGTATGCCAGAGAAAAGAGATTCAGAACCAGAGCCTTGCAGGAGACCTTTGCTGCATTGATGGTGATGCTTGTCCATACGCGTGAACTCCCTCGGCAGGCTCCCAGCTCCCTGCACCAGCCCTGCCCTCTCTTCCTTATTCTGCTCTTCTCTGCTTTCCGGCCCCTGGAACAGTATCTGGCTCAGAGACACGCTCACCAAAGAGGACAACGTTTCCTCAGGAAGATCCAGAAGTTGTTCAAGTCTGCCGTGTCAGTGTGGGGAAACTCATCCTGTAAATCCTGCCTCTTGGGGAGGAGAGGAAAGACCCATTCTCACTAAGTAGAGCTCAGTACTGTGCTCTACTCAGTACTGTGAAGAAATGATCTTGCTGCTTTTTTAGGGTGCTACTTCAGCAAACACCATGTTGAAAATTAAAAATGTATTTTGAGACAGGGTCTCACTATGTAACCAAGGCAGGCTTGAAACTCATAGAGGCCTCTGACTCTTCTGGGATTAAAGCCCCTTATGCTGGCATAATTTTAAAATTTTCACTTCCTTTGGAGAATTTTGTACAGGAATAATTTATTTATAACATTTCTGCCTCTCCTTCTTCACTTCCAACTCTTCCCATGCCCCCAACCTCTCTCATGACCTCATATCAATAATTTGATTATCACTATAATACCACACGTAACTTGCTGAGTCCACTTAGTGTTGCTGGTATGTACATGTATTTAGGACTGACCACTTGGAATTTCATAACCTATCAAGAAACTTGTCCCTGGAGAAAACTCTCTCAGCAGCCACTGAGTGCCTGCCAATAGGTTTTCATCTAGGGGTGGAACATTGGGAAATTCCCTTATGTAGGCATGTCAGCTGGTGGTGTCATGCAGGCCTTGCTTAGGCAACTGTATTGTTGGGATTTCATGGGTGCAGCTTGCCTGTCATGTCTAGAAGACACACCGCTGTTGTATCCAGCAGCAGGCATCCTGGTCCTCTGTGTCTTT
The DNA here is from genome assembly GCA_004026605.1 of Ondatra zibethicus. Taxonomy (NCBI): domain Eukaryota; kingdom Metazoa; phylum Chordata; class Mammalia; order Rodentia; family Cricetidae; genus Ondatra; species Ondatra zibethicus. The sequence goes on along the minus strand of PVIU01011678.1, from coordinate 44,135 downwards.
ATGCTTCCTCTTCCACACTTACCCTGGGCTTGCAGCCTGAAGTCACGTGTTCTCTGCATTTTTGACTAGTTGAGATAGTCTCCATCTTGCAGAGGATATTTAGAAAACATCTCCGGGTGTCTTTGGGTGATGCTAGCACCGGTGGGCTCATGTTAATGCCGGCTAGAGTGTCTTTCCTTGGTTAGGAATGTCTAAACGTGTCTATGTTTGTTTATGGACATAAATAGCAAAGAGAAGTATGTGCTGATCATTTAAAGCATACATTTTAACTGTTCCACAGTGGGGTATGCTATATACACTTGGCTCCCCTGAGATAATTTCTGTAACCAAGAACATGTAAGTCATTTTCGGGGTTGCCAACAGAACTTGTCTGTTTCTATTGGTATGCTAAGTCAAGGTATTGAATGTGAAGCGGTATAAACCGCACCCAGGGTACAGAATGGAGCTGGATATGGTGTGTGCCCCTGAACCCTCTTGGTTTGTGGAGACTGATGCTGTGGCTGGATGTGTTTGCATTTTCTTTCTTTTTCCTGGAGAGGAGGTGGCAGTGTGTGGACTTGAACCTGGGGCATAGTGTATGCTATCCAAATTCTCTACTAGTGAGTGAAACTGCCAATGGACTTCTGGGGAGGAATTTCCATTTGAGGTTAAATAAATGACATAGCATTGGTCCAACTAGACTGGGTCTTCTGTGAATTGTTGACCTTTAGAGTCTCTAAAGACTTTGAGCTAGCCCCTCCTGAACCCTCTCATTTGCAAGCGGTTGACCTGGTGATCTTGGGTCCCATTACTATATAAGCTCTGGGGGTAGAGATTAAGTTCCTCAAGTGTCCCCCCCTCTCTTTGGTCCTTGCTCTGGGTTGGCGTGATGGCTTTGTGTGGGAGGACCCCAACTCTGGTGTTCCCCTCTCCAGGGCAGGTGTGCTGTCTTGAGGAGGTGCTGTGCATGAGCTGAGAGAGGAAAATAGGCACACTCACATCTTCTCAGTCGCTGGGGCCCTTTCATCGCCTCCTGCCTGCTCGGGGTTTCATCATTGTTCGTGCAGCTATTGTGGGCTTGATAAATGGATAAGAGCTATTCACAGGTTGCAAGGCCTCCCACGACAGAAGCTGCCTGTTGAATGCACAGTGTGGGTTTGGCCCAAGGTGAGTCACCACCAGCCTGGGAAGTGTACCAGTGATGATGGATGGCCAGGGTGCTCGGATGTGGCCCTGACACTATTTGCACAAACAGGGAACTCAAACGAATGGGGTTTTTCACAAGCTTACATAAGTCAGTTGGCAATGCACAGTGGCCCAGCTGTGCGGCATGACAGGACAGAGCTTTGCGTTCCTGCTCAGGAACAGGTGACTTTCAGAACCAGTTTGCCTGTGTCAGGACTTGAAATGCTTTGCTCTGCCTTTCTGTTGTCATAACCCCCCTTTCTCTTTGCCCTTCTCTTTGTGAGCCTTTCTTTGCAGAGGGATTCTTGTAACAGGGACAGTAGGACTACTGTTGCTTCCAGCGGCTGCCCAAGGGGTTTGCTTTTCTTTGGGGCTCTGACTTCCTTGAAAGATGAGGTGGGGAGGGGGCAGCAGGTGTGTAGATGGGTGCTCTAAAAGGTGGTGAGAGCGGGGAGGGTATGATGCAAGGGAAAGAGGGGGGGCTGGAAATGCCCCCCAGCACACTCCGGACCATCTCCAGATGTCTGCTTGGCTGCTGTGAGTCGGCTGTGGAGTGGACAAGGAAACAGCCTCACATTCACGCGGCACGATGTTGTCGGTGTCTGATGCACTGTGGACATTTCGCTTGCTCCTTCCATCAGCATGGCTGTTTCAGGCAGCAATGGGCTGAGCATCAGACGTACAGATAGAATAAAGTCAGAGAGATGTGGCTCTTTCAGGGTCCCGGCAGGGCAGAAGGGGGCTACCTGAGCCCTCAATGTGAGGCCCTACAGACATGCTCTTTTACAGTCTCATGCCTGGCCTCTGTGCCTTTGGAGGCTCAAGTGGCAGGCACACAGGGACTTCTGAGATTTGGTGCCAATATTTGGAGACCACATCCACTGTCAAAGCCGGGGTACAGTCACTCATTCCTTGGGGGCTGTGGGACATGCTGGCAGTGAGCCGGATTTAAGTGCATTCTGCAGCTGATTCTTTTCACCGATCTCTTCTGGGACCATTAGGCCATTCTCCCTGCCCCCTCCCCCTGCCCCAAATCCGGGGAAGGGAGGATCTCAACTGAGAAAATGCCTCCACCAGACCGGCCTGTAGACAAGCTTGTGGAGGCATTTTCATAATCAATGATGTGGGAGAGCTGCTTGCCAGGCAGGTGGTCCTGATGGTGTAAGAACAGTTGCTAAGCAAAGCCCGGTGAGAAAACTAGTAAGTAGCATATCTCCATGGCTCTGCTTCAGTTCCTGCCCCAGGTTCCTGTTTTGAGTTCCTGTCCTGACCTCCTTCCTACTGAATTACAAGCTATTGGTTAAACCCTTTCCTCCCCAGATTGCCTCTGATCTCAGTGTTTATCATAGCAACAGAGAGCAAATTAAGGGATCCTCAGGCTGGCTTGGAATGATCTATGGGATGAACTCATAGCTGCAGTTCTCCTGCCTTTGTCCTCTGAGTGCTGCAATTTCAGGCAGGAGCCACCACACCTAGCATGGCCGTTCGTTTAATAGAGGGAAACCTCTCATTTACATCTTTGGTGGACATTTGTGAGTGAAGAGGGTTTCCTTATTAAAAAGGAAATGCTGTAGAAAGTCAGAAACTACTAAGTAAGAAAATCACTTCTAATAAGTTTTTTTTTTAGGCCACCTTTATATATGAAACAAATGGAAGATATTATGTGACATCACCTGACTTTATTGTGAGCACTGTGAGTGTCACAGAATATTCCTCCAGGGTGTTGTCTGGAGGGCAAAGCTACTGTCACGGTTGGAACTGTCCTTAGTGAATGGAAACCCAGGCTCATTTTAGTCTTCGGCTTTTCCCAACACTGCAGTGAGCTTCCTCGGAGCCAAATCTCTGCTCACTTTTTTTATTTCACAAATAATATTGAGTGGGCGTGGCTTCTCCAGGGTAAATCCCTCCACAATGATTTCCTGGGCTGAGTTGAGTGTGAGTGTGTGAATCAAACTCAGGGACCCATATGGATTACGCAAGGACTCTATCTCCGAACCACACACATCATTCCCTAAATTGTGATTTTAGGTAGGCATCCTCACAGAGCTGTTTTATTGTTTGAATATGGATGTATGCACCATTTTAATATAAATAGATTCATAGCTCTCTTTATATTAAGCAATTGTTTACTTAATGTAAGCTGGGCAATTTCTCGCACTGCACAACAGTCACTTAATATACCTGTACTAGTCTCTTATCAATAAACTTTCCATCTTTCCTAAAAGAATCATTTATTTTTATTTTATATGCATGAGTGTCTATCTGTATGTATATATGCAGTGCCTGAGGAGGCCAGAAGAGGGTGTCAGATCTGTTGGAACTGCAGTTACAGACAGCTGCTAACTATTGTGAGTGCTGGGAATTGAACCCAGGTCCTCTGCAAGAGCAGTGAGTGCTCTTAACTGCCCAGTCATCTCTCCACTCTTATTGGTGAACTTTTTTTTAAAACTATGGTAGACTTTAAGTATGCCTCATTGCACACCCTCCTGACTTGATTAAACTATGTGCATATATCTAGAGAGCTGTTGCTGATGAGAGTTAGGTCCAGCCACGGTTTTTATAGCATTGCTAAACCCATGTATGTGTTTTAGATTGTCATGTGTATCAGGCAATTATTTTGCAAAAAGGCTGTGTCTGCACCATTACCAGCAGACCCTGAGGATGCCAGCTTCATTAATGCTGTGGATTATAAATCTAGAAATAAATGCCTATTTATTAGGTATGAGAAGGTGTTTAGTCATTGTTCATTCCTTTGCACTTCTGTTCTTGGGGGCAATGCTTCCAATTGGGACCCCAGGCCTCTGCCATACGCTTTCTAGCTGGCCTCTTCTCCTGTGGGAAGTTGCCTTGTGCAGTTGAAGGAAGTGTTCCCGTTTCTGTGTGAAGCCCTGTGGTTTTCTGTTTCTGGAATACCCTTCCGTGAGAGCCCTCTGACCTTCTGTTTTGGTGTTTCTGTTTCACTCATGGTCTTCCTTTTGACTTTTCACGCTCTCACTTACCCCATGCCTTTTGACTCTCCATCCTCCCGTGCCTGTGGTCACAAGGTCACTTTTGCTTTGACTGGCTTTGAAGGAGGGAGGAGGGAGTGTGAGCAGACCTGTTGGGAGGTATGTCTTAGAATCCTTTTTTGAGGAGGTTACATAGATTTCTTGGGCATCTTAGCACATGCCAGCCCCTTTGCTGGCCACTTAAGACACAGCACTCTGATCAGGTACCACCCCCACCCCCACTGGCCTAGAGTGAAGACAGCACACACAGGGGTCACACAGCTTTCCCAGAGCCTCGAAGCCAACTGGCGGCAGGGCTCAGAGCGGACAGACCCCAGGCCTGCCCTCCACACACCGTCTAAGGATCTGACGAGCAAGCGATGGCTCTTGAGTTTAGACCTGGAGAGAGCAGAGAAGTGATCCTGCTGGCAATTGGAGGGGCATCTGAGGCCTTAAGACAGGCTGTAAGGGATAGCTTCAGGGTGCTGGAGCATCCCCATTTCACTATTATCTCCAGCTTCAGTAGGTTCAGGCCAGCTAGACCCAGCCAGGTTCCAGTTTCCCAGTTCTCAGCCAAGCTGTGCAAACAGCCTCTGAGTGGGCAGGGTCCTGAATGTCTGTGGATATTAGTCTAGGAATTAGGTAGGACCCGCTCACCTTCTCTGGAATGGTACCTCTCTATGTGGGCGCATGGGGCATACCTACTCACATCTCCTCTGAGTCGCATCTTAGTTTTCATTTTTATTTTTTCAGGTAGGATTTCACTGTGTTGGGTAGCTTAGAACTCATTCTGTAGACCAGGCTGGCCTTGAACTCACAGAGATCTACATCGACATGCCTCTGCCTCTGGCTCTGGCTCTGGAGTGCTGGGATTAAAGGTGTGTGACACCACGCCTGGCACATCTTATTATTTTTAAATGAAAATATATTTGAATTAGTTATTTTAGCATAGACTATTTTCTGTTTGTAGTTGTTCATATCCTCACTGATATTCACAGTAAAAATTTCAAACAATACAGTGTGTGTATAATGTATTTAAATGCTGAATAAATATTTGAAGAACAAGTGAACATAATATATGAAATATAAAATTCTTCTGTTATGCTCTCAGAAACAAGCTTTGTCTGGGTTGGAGAGATGGCTCAGTGGTTAAAAACAGGTTCTGCTCTTGAAAAGGACCAGAGTTTGGTTCCGAGCATCCATGGCAGGCAACTCACAGCTGTCTGTAACTCCAGCTCCAGGGAATCTGACGCCTTCTTCTGGCCTCTTCAGTCACCTGCACTCTCATGCACACATGCCTATACAGATGCACAAACATACGTACAATTAAAAAAAATCTAGAATGAAAAACAACTATTGTCAATAATTGGCTGGATAAACTTTCACTATTTTCCAGTGAATCTCTGTGTTTTTACGTGTGAAATTTTTACACAAATGTTTTGGGCAGCTTCTTATGTCATCAGCACACAGCTTGACATTGGATTTGAGTTTCAGTCGGGATGCTTACCCACTTACCTAGAGAGTCTTTTGTAGATAAACGGTTGGGTTGTTTCCAGTATTTCATTCCTTACCTCCCACCCCCAATAACGCTGCAAACAGCGTATTGTTTTGCACAGCCTCTTTGAGATGGATTAGAAGGTCCTGGAGCACATTCATTCCCAGTGGAAATGAGAGGCCTTCTGACCTAGTCTCTCAAAACAAACCCTTCCTCCCATCCCTACTCACCACTGATTCCTCTGTCCTCGGCTTGTACCCAGCATAGACCAGTTCATCTTGCCTGATGTCTTCTAAGTGCTCACTCATGACTACCAGGCTTCTGCCATCGCGCCTTCTTCTTCTTCTTCTTCTTCTTCTTCTTCTTCTTCTTCTTCTTCTTCTTCTTCTTCTTCTTCTTCTTCTTCTTCTTCTTCTTCTTCTTCTTCTTCTTCTTCTTCTTCTTCTTCTCTTCCTCCTCCTCTTCTTCTCCTCTGTCTCCTCCTTCTTCCTCTTTCTTTAGAAAGGGTATTTATTTTTGCTTTCTGTATTCAGCTTTCACTTGAAGAGAAAAAGCTTTATGGAGAATTAAATGCTTATTTAATACTTTAAAAGATTTATTTATGTGTATGTGTGTGTGAGCATATGGCACATGTATGTGGATAGCTTCAGAGGTGTTGGGTCCCCTGTAGCTGGAGATAGAGATGGTGAGCCACCTGACATGGGTGCTGGGAACTGAACTTGTATCCTCTGCATTCTTGTGATTTGACCTTCCCATACAGTACCTCTGAATGAGAAAGTCCTGTGCCCACATGCTTTCTCATGTAGTTCTATTTGCCGCTCTCCAGAGACCAGGAGTCTCAGATAACTGAGCTGATTCACTTTTCGTATTTACTTCAACAACTCCAGTGCAACCTTACAGTTCATCCATCTTGCCAACATTTCCACATTCTCCATGGATGTCTCTTTCTGCCACGTGGGTACCCACGTCCTTCTACCCTTTCCTCCCGCGTGCTCTCCCTCTTGTCTTCTACCCTCACAAGAGAGTTACAAAGTTGGACATGTTGACAGGTCAGTATTCAGTCTTCATTTATTTTGTTGTGGTGCTGTGGCTTGAACCCAGAGCATCACCTGTGCTCTGTAAGTGCTGTGCCATTGATTTATGCCCCCAGGCCTAGGCGTTGCCATTATTTGGACAGTGTAGTATTAAGCTACAAGCATTTTATTTTGGCTTCACATTTTTGTTTCCCCTCCACAATTAGTTATTTTATTTGCTTAGTTTTCTACGTGTCTTCACTATCTGTTTTCACACTATCCCCTATTGTGTAAGTTTCTCTCTCTATTCAGACCCATTGGATATATACCAGGCTCATACTCCTGGAAAGTCTCTTCTAGAACATTCTGACTTATCCCAGTTCAGACTGGTTTCCCTCTCTGGAGAATGTACACTAATTGTTATATCTTTTAAAAAGGTTTATTTTTATTTTATACATGAGTGTTTGCCTGAATGCATGTGTGTGTACCATGCACATGAGCACCTGTGGAGGTCAGAAGGCATTGGACCCCCTGGACCTGGAGCCTCTTCATGGGTGCTGGGAGCTGAACCTGAGCCCTCTGCCAGCGCAGTTAGACTCTGCAGTGCTGAGCTGTCCCTCCAGCCCCCGGTGTGCGTTTATGTCCCCGACTTTGCTTGGGAATTAGTTTCACTCCACTTCTGCCTTCTTGGTTTCTTTCCTCAATTGTCGGAGTCTCTGGGAATTCTGAGAGAAGCTGCAGCGGAGACAACACATTTAACATGTGACATATGAGGAACTTTTCCCCATCACCCTTAATTCCAGAGTTTAGTTGAATATTGAATTCCAGTTTGGAAATAATTTTCCTTAAAAAACATTTGAGAGCCTTGTCCGTTGCCTTCTGGTTTCTGATGTGGCTATGAAAAATTCTTATATTATTTTGATTTTCTGTTATCATAAAAAATCTATCACTACTTCCTCTGGAACTGCCTCTAGAAACTTCCTCGTGTTCTCAGCATTCTGACAGAGATCTTTGGTATGGTTAAACCTAGTTTTATTTACTAGGGGCTCCATGGATAGTCCAGTCTGGGAACTCACATCCTTTAGTCTTAGGATTTTCACTAGAATTGTTTATTATTATTTTTAAAAAGATTTAGTTTTAATTTTATTCACAAGTATGTGTCAGGTCAGATGCGGATGTTAAGTCCTCTGCAGCTGGAGTTATAGGTGGCCAAACATGGGCGCCGGAACTAACGTCAGGTACGGCAGAGGGGGCGACACTCAGAACAGCTGAGCCATCTCTCTTTATGTTTGAGGCAGGGTCTTGCTATATAGCTCAGGTTCGCCTCAGACTTGTAACCCTCCTGTATTACTGTCTTTCCTGGGCTCTGGGGCTATAGTCTTAGGTGCCAGGCACGATTACTAGAGTGCTGTCTCTTTCTGCTTTATTTCCATCTCTTTAAAGTCATACGCAGTGACTCATAAAAGCAGCTGATCCTTGCTCCAGTGGCCATTCCATGTAATTCTCTTCCCTCCTCACCAAGACAGGGCTCACCCATGTTCTTACTCTGAGCCAATGGTGTGCTGGTAAATATGATACGGGGTGGGGGGAGGAATGAAGGCCACATGCACAATCGAGAGTCTTCTTCTTCTTCTTCTTCTTCTTCTTCTTCTTCTTCTTCTTCTTCTTCTTCTTCTTCTTCTTCTTCTTCTTCTTCTTCTTCTTCTTCTTCTCCTTCTCCTTCTCCTTCTCCTTCTCCTTCTCCTTCTCCTCCTCCTCCTCCTCCTCCTCCTCCTCCTCCTCCTCTTCCTTCTCCTCCTCCTCCTCCTCTTTCTCCTTCTTCTTCTTTTTCTTCTTTTTGGCACCATCATTGTGAGAAGAACATATCCAGTTGGACCTCCGGTTCCTGGAGGGTATGCGAGACCCCAGCTCAGCAGCTGCTAGAGGCATGGGAGAAAGTGCCCGCTGTTGAGTGCCATGGATTTTGTTTGTCACCAAGAACTGTCAAATCAGTCCCCAGTGCTTATGATTATTTGGGTGTTGGGTCCCTATACATAGTCCTATAGCGATTGTGTCCTATTTGCTGTCATGTCTGGGGATGTCTCCTGACATTCTTCATTCCTCTGTTGCATTTATTTGGTCCTGTTTTGAATTTCTGAGAACTCCTTTTGGTTTTCTGCATGTTGTTATTACTCTGTAGTGTCTTTTTCTTGTTTCATGGAAGCAATAGCTTTCGTGTTTTTCCTTTAGTTGTGACTACTGAGCCTGGCTCTATCTTCTGATATAATATCTTATTGTATTAATGATTGTCCTTTCATACTTCCCTCTGTTTTCCTTTATTCTCATTGTCTCTTTCTTCCCAGGAGCTTTTTTATTCTGTTGTTTTGGTCTTCTATGTTTTTACATTACATTTATCTGTTTGTATGTGTGTGGGTGTATATTTTCCTCTAATGATGAATGTTCACTGCGTGTCTATTCACACTCACTAGAAAGCCAGTTGGGAGGTGTGTGTGTGTGTGTGTGTGTGTGTGTGTGTGTGTGTGCGTGCGTGTGTGTGGATATGTGTGAGTGCATATGTGTGTGTGTGTGTATACATGTGTGCATGTGCATGTGTGTACTCAGATCTTAAACTTTCCCTTGATTTCCCCATTTCCCATGTGGTACCCATACCCTCAAAGCCAGACTGCCCCCATTTAACCTCCCAGAAATCATCCTGCAGCTTCCTCTCAGTGAGCAGAGGGACAGTCACTTGGAGGCAGGGGGCAGAGGGCCAACCCACCAGCTGCCCTGCCCACAGCCCTTCTCTTGCAGACGCTCTGAGCTTTGTCTAACTCTGTGAGAACACTGATGACTTTTGGCATTCTGTAAGTCTTAGGACTTGGTTCACTTAAATCCATGAAGTAATTTCTTATCCATCTTTCTTTGCATACCCCAGATGTGGTTGTTTTTGCTCCTTCATCCATCCTAGCCTGGTGGACTTAGGGACAATCATCTCTTACACAGCATTTTAACAGGTGTTATTAATTTCTTAGTGTGTGATCATCTTTAAAGATCAACAGGGCTACATCAAAATCCCAGAAAAATTCTTCACAGACCTTGAAAGAATGGTATTCAACTTCATATGGAAAAGCAAAAAACCCAGGACAGCCAAAATGATCCTATACAATAAAAGAATTTCTGGAGGCATCACAATCCCTGACTTCAAACTCTACTACAGAGCTACAGTACTGAAAACAGCCTGGTACTGGCATAAAAACAGACAGGAGAACCAATGGAACCGAATTGAAGACCCGGATATTAATCCACACACCTTCAAACACCTGACTTTTGACAAAGAAGCAAAAAATATCAAATGGAAAAAAGAAAGCACATTTAACAAATGGTGCTGCCATAACTGGATGTCAACATGTAGAAGAATGAAAATAGATCCATCTATATCACCATGCACAAAACTCAAGTCCAAATGGATCAAAGACCTCAACATAAAGTCAGCCACACTGAACCTTATAGAAGAGAAAGTGGGAAGTACACTTGAACGCATTGGCACAGGGAACCACTTCCTAAATAAAACCCCAGCAGCACAGACACTGAGAAAAACAATTAATAAATGGGACCTCCTGAAACTGAAAAGCTTCTGTAAAGCAAAGGACACGGTCAACAAGACAAAACGGCAGCCTACAGAATAGGAAAAGATCTTCACCAACCCCACATCGAACAGAGGTCTGATCTCCAAAATATACAAAGAACTCAAGAAATTGGTCATCAAAAGAACAAATAATCCAATAAAAAATGGGGTACAGACTTAAACAGAAAACTCTCAACAGAGGAATCTCAAATGGCTGAAAGACACTAAAGGAAATGCTCAACATCCTTAGTTATCAGAGAAATGCAAATCAAAACAACTCTGAGATTCCATTTTACACCTGTAAGAATGGCCAAGATCAAAAACACTGATGACAACTTATGCTGGAGAGACTGTGGGGTAAAGGGAACACTCCTGCATTGCTGGTGGGAGTGCAAGCTCGTACAGCCCCTTTGGATATCAGTGTGGCGATTTCTCAGAAAATTAGGAAACAACCTTCCTCAAGACCCAGTAACACCACTTTTGGGTATATATCCAAAGGATGCTCAATTGTGCCACAAGGACATGTGCTCAACTATGTTCATAGCAGCTTTGTTTGTCATAGCCAGAACCTGGAAACACCCTAAATGCCCCTCGACCAAAGAATGGATAAGGAAAATGTGGTACATTTACACAATGGAGTACTACATAGCAGAAAAAATTAATGACATCTTGAAATTTGCAGGCAAGTGGATGGAGCTAGAAAACATTTTGAGTGAGGTAACCCAGACCCAGAAAGACAATTATCATATGTACTCACTCATAAGTGGTTTTTAAACATAAAGCAAAGAAAACCAGCTCACAAATCACAATCCCAGAGAACCTAGACAACAATGAGGACTCTAAGAGAAACATACATGGATCTAATCTACATAGGAAGTAGGAAAAGACAAGATCTCCTGAGTAAATTGGGAGCATGGGGACCTTGGGAGAGGGTTGAAGGGGAGGGGAGTGGCAGGGAGTGGAGCAGAGAAAAATGTAGAGCTCAGTAAAAATCAATAAAAAAAGAAAGAAAGAAAATTAATAGGGCTAAACTTAGTGTGGTAGTGCACGCCCTTAATCCCAGCACTTGAGAGACAGAGGCAGGTGGATCCCTGTAAGTTCAAGGCTCAAGCCAGGCCCAGGGAGACAGTCTGCTTCCTGTTGCCTGCATATCAGCACATAGCAGCTCCTTCTCCAGCATCATGTCTGCCTGCATGCACCGTACTACCTGCTGCATTGGTCCCTGCCATGATGATAATGGATGAAACCTCTGAAACTGAGCCACCACCTCAGTTAAATGTTTCGCCGTATAAGAGTTGCCGTGGTCATGGCCTCTTCACAGCAAGAGAGACCCTAACTAAGACACTGCTCTCCCGGAGGATCTGAACTTTGGAACCAGTACCAGGTCAGGTGACTTACGATCTCCTGTAACTCCAGCTCCAGGCGACCTGATGCTCTCTTCTGGTCTCTGTAGGCACCCACACATGTGTTCATGTGCATACATTCAGACACACACATGTTCATGTGCATACATTCAGACACATACATGTTCATGTGCATACATTCAGACACATACATGTTCATGTGCATACATTCAGACATACACATGCACATAAATAAAGACAGAAATAAATTAAAAAGTTAATCCACAGCAAGGGAACCTTTCTCATAACATGCCCTCTCCATACCTACTCGTAAGTCTTTATCCTTCTGGATGGCTTTGTCTTGGTAAACTCCGTGCCCCTGGATGCTGAAGTGAACACACACATATGTATCACACTTTCAGGTCCTCACGAGGTCACAGCATACTATCCCATTCTGGACCATCTCTTTTCTCCATCATACTCAAGAAACTGGGGCAGGGCCCAAGGGTGAAGCCTGGACATCCACAGTGTGAGGTTCTGAGGCAGGCCTGAGAACTGAGTTTGGGGCATTGTATTATAACTGCTGCTGTTGCCAGGGCCAGAGATTGGCCCCAGGACTTGGTGCGCGCGAGGCCAGCACTGTCTCACTGGGATATTCAGCCCTTGCTTTCTGTTTGAGAAGCTCTGCCATGTTCTGTTGTGCTGCAGCTTGCCTACTTTATCTCTTATTTATGCATTTAAAATGTTTTCATCCTTCCCCATTACTGTAAAGAGTGTGTGCTGAATATCTTTGCCTACTTGACCTTAGTTTCCTTGGGGGTGAACCTGCAAAAGGCAGAAAGGCCTACGGTTTTGGTGGGCAATGCCAGGCTGCCCCATGGAGAGGCATTGTTCTACTCCTAGTTCGTGAGAAGGCTTGTCTCGCCTTTTTCGTCCTCGTCACTCTTAACTGTTGCCACCCAGTTGCTGCTATTTTCGCTTGCTTGCCGCTTTGGCAGCGGTTTTTTTTTTTTTTTTTTTTTTGACTGGGCTCCTGTGTACATTTATGGCCACGTGACTCCTCTGTGTATCATTTGCTTTGTGAATTTTTACTCACTTTTGATTTTTGTTTGCTTTGCTTTGTTTGAGACAGTCTCATGTCCTCCAGGCTGGCCCCAAACTCCTTATGTAACTGAGGCTGGCCCTGTGCTCCCTCCTGCCGCCTAATCTTGAGTGCTAGGGTTATAAGCACATGGTTCCGTACTCAGCTTTCTCTCAGTTTTAGAAAGTAGTCCTCACACTCTGGTTCACCCCAGCTTTGCTGCCTGTATGCCATAAGTGCCTGAGCCCCCAAAGCTGGGCAGGCTGTCGGGGCAGTGAGTGGGGGAATGGGCCTCCGTGTCCCATGTTCCCTGCACAAAGCCTTCTCGTCAGGAGCGAGCACAGCCTTCCCCCCACCAGTACAAGCTTGTTCCAGTGGATGGGCCCTCACAGCCAGGGTGGCTCTCTGGGTGGCTCTGCACACGGCCATCATCATCCGCGTCCTGGTTGATGGCTCTGGCATCTGCTGGGGTTTACATTCCATGAAGGCAGTTGCCTTTTTCTGCAACCCTTTTAGAATTGTGAAATATAACATGTATAGAAAACGTTCAGTTTAACAAATTACTAGAGAGCAAACACTGTGACCACCGTGCCGGGAAACGGTTGACTTCAGAATGTTGTGGCAAGTGAGCTGGCACACTGCCCCTTCACTGTTGGGCCGCGTTTCCCTCCAGCTCACCCCAGGGCTCTGGGCTGGGAGGGTGTCCCTCAGTGGTGGAGGCAGCACTCAGGAATGCCTTCCGGGCTGAGGAGGCTTGTGTGGGAGCCTCGAGTAGGTGGTTGTGTTTTGCCTGTCAATTCTATGCCCCTGACTGGGTCTCCACAACCCCAAGGATCATCAGACCTAAGGAATTTGGGCCAAGTGAGCAAACGCCCAGAAATCCAATGTGAAGCTCTGGGCTGGGCCTGGAGCTTCAGGAGCGGTTAGTTCAGTGTCTGGGGCTGACCGCAGGGTATTTACTCCCATAGCTGAGCTTGGGCCTTCTGCTCTGGTCTGACTATGGACTAGTTGTGTGGGATCAGCTTCCTTCTCCCTGCATGTCTTGAAGGAGGACCGTACCCTCACAGACTGGCCAAGGACATGTGCTGCCAAGGAAGACGGAGGTGTGTGCCCTTTGCTCACTTTCCTTTGCTCGCCAGCCTATACTCCAACTGGAATGCCCACTCCACTGAGTGGCAGGCCTTGGTCCTCATCTCCTTTGCCTGCCCTCCCAACTGCCCTTTCTGTGTTCAGCTTTCTTGGACCTTTTCGGTCTGTCAGACAAGGGGTGGCAGCGAGTAACAGGACAGACTGAATGGCTTGTGGACTGGTGGCAGGCCACAGCAGATTGTTCTGTTTGGTACTGGGCAGGACAGGAAGGGAGTTGCAAGATATCAGGTGGGGTCAAACTGAGCCAGGCAGGCATGGGAGGTGGGTGGCCAGGAAGGCTTTCTACAAAAACACACTCAGCAGATGGTGGGTCAATCTAAGGTACCAGGAAGAATGACAGAGCAGGGCATGCCCAGAAGTTTGTGATGAGGGGAGGGGCATGGAGGGGCATCCTGTGTGGGGAGCCATAGGAGCCTGGGTGTATATTAGAGGACTTTGCCTATATAGGGTGGTGGCCGTGGGTAGGGTACTTCAAGGTTTCCATGGATTCTATGTAGAAGAAAAAGAACAGAAAATCCTGGCAGTCATCCTGATGGGAGCCGAGGCCATGGAATGAAGAGGACCGGGGGCAGGATTGGCAGAGCTTCCTGGACAGATGCTAAGGGACCAGTGAAGGAGAGAACACAGGTACTGGTTTGTTGCAAAGGGAAGGAGCCGCTTGTTCGTCCCAGCAGCCCAGCTAGCCTAACCCCGTATTAATTAAATCATTGCTTGGCCCATTAGCTCTAGCTTCTTATTGGCTAACTCCTACAGCTTAATTCAACCCATTTCTATTAATCTGTGTATCACCACGAGGTTGTGGCCTACCAGCAAAGTTTCAGCACATCTGTCTCCGGTGGTGGCAGCTCCATGGCATCCCCCTGACTCCTCCCTTCTTCCTCCCAGCATTCAGCCTAGCTCTCCCCACCTAGTTCTGTTCTTCCTTGCCGTAGGCTCAAAGCAGTTCTTTATTAACCAATGAAAACAACACATAGACAGAAAGACCTTCTACACCACTGGTTGACCATGCTGGAACTGGGGGAGACTGAAAAAGAATCAGATCTGATGGGGGATTGGTGAACTTTGTTTTAATGAGCAGGCAGGAAGTTCTGAGGGCCACACAGAAGGCATGAGGTTGACCAGTAGGCAGGTCTGGACTGAGGTGTAAATAAGACTGTATGTGCCTTTCTTTAACCCTTTCCCTCTAGGTTATTGTTTCCAAGTTACCTTGGACCTGCCTAGCCTAGGCAGAGGGTGGTGCTGACCTATAAGTACACCTGTGTGTGTGAGTGTGTACATGTGTGTGTGTGTGTGCACATGTATATGCACTTGTCTGTGTAGTGTAGGATTTTCCTTTTTTTGGCCTAAAGTTAGGCTATAGCAGTCTGGAAATAGAGAAGAGATATGCTGTCATCATGGGAAGATGAGACCTTCTCCAGGAAAATGAATTTATTGTGTCAAGCAAGGCTCATTTGAAGAAAGCCAGCTGATCCTGGTCATGGCTGATGGGAGAAGAGCTGATCCAGCCTCCAACTCTGTGTTTTGATTTCTCTTTGGTATTAAGTTCTGAACCCCATCTATGGGGTGCTTAATTGCAGCAGTGCTCCATGGGGGAGCCCTATTCAGTCCATGATGTGTCCAGTTTAAACAGTTTAATGTGATTAGTGTTCTAGAGCCTCCCATTGGGCAAGCCAGCTTAAGTGCCTCCATGCCACCAGTCTATGCACAGTCTGGGACTAGACTGAGACTCAGTGCACAGCCAGGCTAAGGCATGTGATGCCCTGCCATGGGAGTCTGGTGATTTTAGATGTATTTTGTCCCCCTGTCCACAGGCGTGTGTGACTGGGAGCGTCCACTCTGACCACTGCAGAAGGCTTTGGACAGCAGGCTTGTTCTGAGGTACCAGCAGTGACTTTTGAGTTGGTCAGGAGCAGAGTGGTGCCAAGTGACAGAGCCTCACCCCGGGACTGGGTTTGCTTAGGATGTTCTGCCTCTTCTCCGCACCTGTCATCAGCCCTTGGAGTCAGCCTCCATGCTTGCTCCCAAAAGAATCCGTTTCTCTGCACATGAGCCATGGTCATTACTTAGTTTAACTTACTCTTTTGTGTTGCATTTGTTTAACTCTGTGAAACTGTGCTACTTTGCATGTATAAACACCTGATTGGTCTAATAAAGAGCTGAATGACCAATAGCAAGGCAGGAGAAAGGATAGGCATGGCTTCTAGGCAGAGAGAATAAATAGAAGGAGAGAAAGAGAAAAGAGACCAAGGAGCAAGAAAAGGAGAAGATGGCACCAGTGGCCAGCCACCCAGCTATACATGAAGACACAGAGTGAGAAGTAAAGAAAGGTATCAGAAATAGAGAAAGGTAAAAGCCCAGAGGCAAAAGATAGACAGGATAATTTAAGAAAAGCTGACAAGAAACAAGCTAAGCTGAGGCCAGGCGTTTCTAAGAAAGAATAAGCCTCTGTGTGATTTATTTGGGAGCTGGTCAGTGGGCCCCCAAAGAGCCAAAGAGTAAAAAGAATAAAAACAACAGCAGTGTGTCCCTGGGTGGCCTTTGAGTTTCAAAAGTCCATGTCATTCCCAGTTTGCTTTCTCTTTCTCTGCCTTGTGCTTGTGGATCAGATGCAAGCTTTCAGCTACTGCTCCAGGCCCATGCTTGCTGCCTTCTGCTGTGGCCCTCGCCATGATAGTCATGGGCTCTATCAGGCACTGTGAGTCCCAAAATAAAAGCTTCCTTTTATAAGCGGCCCTAGTTATGGTGTCACAGAAAAGTAACTAAGACGAATGTTCTGCTTTGATTCTCTTACCTATTTGGCCAATGTCTAAGCACTCCATGCCCAGCACACAGTAGGTCTTCATAAGCACACAATAGGCCTTCATACAGACCTCAGGTAAGCAAACGTAAATAATGTTGAAGAAGTCCTTTCTTTCCTGTTACCTCTCCTCATTTTCCTGTTCTGTTGCTGATTGTCAGCATGTGTCCATGTGGCAAGATGTTGTGTCTTCAGCAGTTGGGGGTGACCCCACCTGTCACATTCTGTGTGTCAGAAAATCCTGTCCAGCGGAACTGAGCAAAGGATTTTCCTATGCTGAGAAGACAAAGTGAAACTCTCTGGGGATCTTCTCGCCAGTCTTTCCTTCCTTCCTTCCTTCCTTCCTTCCTTCCTTCCTTCCTTCCTTCCTTCCTCCCTCCCTCCCTCCCTCCCTCCCTCCTTCCTTCCTCCCTCCTTCCTTCCTTCCTTCTTCCTTCCTTCTTTCCTTCCTTCCTTCTTTCCCTTCCTTCCTTCCTCCTTCCTTCCTTCCTTCCTTCCTCCCTCCCTCCCTCCTTCCTTCCTTCCTCCTTCCTTCCTCCTTCCTTCCTTCCTTCCTTCCTTCCTTCCTTCCTTCCTTCCTTCCTTCCTTTTTAAATATTTAACTTCCTGAGTTCACACATCTCACTCGTCCACCACGGGCTTCATGGAGCAGATGACTTTTTGCATGAGCCTTGCAGGACAGGAACAATGGCTCCTGCAGAGAAAAGGTAAAAGGGTTCCCACCTCTGGCAGAAAGTCTTGTGCTACGGTGGGATGAAGTTGAGATCCAGTTTTGTCTGGTTGAGAAATCAGATAGGTGGCTCAGCAGGTCTGTTGTCTCAAAGTCCTCCTAGCTGAGCCCACCTGGTCCCCAGTCTCATTTCTATTACTTCTTCCCTTCAAGGCTTTGCTAAGTTCTCACTCTGCCTGGGATGCTGCCTCTCAGGAGACAAGCCTTGCAAGCCCGAGCTTGCCCCTTTTCATCAAAATCATGATTGCCGGCATTCTGCATCTTTTTAAATGGTCCTTAACCGTGTATCTTTTGCAGTGTAAGTGACTTCATGCTCCATTTATCCCACACACCATGCTTGAATGGTTTATTTATCTACTACATATTTTTCACACAGTAGGGTCTATGGAAATGTGAAGAATATGAGCTTTAGTCTCTGCTTCAAGAAGCTCGTGGTCTACCCAATGAGTCAAACATGGGGGAAGTGACTCCTCACGATACATTACAGGTGGAAGAGGGAGTAGTCTGCTCTTGCTTCCTGCAGGAACCATCAAGGAGGGCTCTCTGGAGGAGGTGGCCTTGGGTGTGTTGGCATGTGATAAAGGGATTGGGTCCTGCAAAGTAAAGGCAGGGAGGACTTCCAGTGGGGACAGTCTTTGTAGCTTTAGGAAGACAGGAAACCGAGGGCTCGTAGGAAGGCCATCAGGAGGTTCTGAGGATGCTCAGGGGTCAAAGAGGAGACTGCAGGCAACAGGAGAGTGGGCCAGATCTTGGAAGAAGAACTCTCTTTGGGCTGGGGAATCAATAGCAAGAAGCAGTGAGGTAAGCCACTGTTTTTGACATTAAATACCATCAGGCATCAAAAGTAAACTTGCTTAGGATGGGAAGAGGTGACTGTGTCCAGGACAGCATTGCTGTGGGCCATGCAGCACCTGGTGGCCCTTGGCTCCTCCAATTACAGGTGGAACTGGACTGTACCAGCTGTTCAGTACTCGGTGACCTCGAAAGGGCTATCAGAAAGCTGGGGCCTGAGAAGAAGGGAATTTGCCACTTGGCCCCTCAGAGCTCAC
The DNA here is from genome assembly GCA_004026605.1 of Ondatra zibethicus. Classification (NCBI taxonomy): domain Eukaryota; kingdom Metazoa; phylum Chordata; class Mammalia; order Rodentia; family Cricetidae; genus Ondatra; species Ondatra zibethicus. The sequence continues at coordinate 25,723 of PVIU01011678.1, read as the reverse complement.
GCTAGACCGGACTCTCACTCTCGCCTCATCAGGAATTTTTTTTTTAATAAGGAATCACACTACTATTGGAAATGATCAACACTTGGTTTTAATTCTGCACAGCAAAGGAGGCAGGATGTTGGAAAGCACCTATGTGGCGACCTGAGGAGCCCTTCTGAGTGGGAGTGAGTCAGGGGTGTCTGGTTGCAGTCGGAGATCAAAGCTTTTGCGCCCAGTCATCGTGGATTAAAAGCCTTGCATGATCCAAGTGTTACAGCCGCGGCCTGGAACATTTACTAATATTTTCAAATCTCACCAATGTGAAATCACCTGCTGGCGCTGGCTCTCTTAAAGGCTGTTTCTTCATTCCCGGATTTACTGACCTAAGTCCATAGCACCTCTCCATGAGGAGAAGAGAGGTTACCAAGAGGGTTAGAGTCTGATTCCTAGACCAGGGGTTCTCAACCTTCCTAATGCTGTGACCCTTGAACACAGTTCCTCGTGTTGTGGTGACCTCAGCCATAAAATTATTCATTTGCTACCTCATAGCAGTAATTATGCTACTGTTATGAATTGTAACATAAATATCTGGTGTACAGGCTATCTGGTATGTGACCCCTGTGGGGTTGTGATCCACAGGTTGAGAGCCGCTGTTCTAGACCCATAGAGAGTAAGATACTGCAGTTCCTGGTGGTACAAAACAGACGTTAAAGTGCAGGTTAATTGTGTTCATTATTGTCCAATTAGTAGATAACACACTAGAAGGTACAATTTACAAGGAAAGTCATGGGCCTGTGCAGCATCTTTAGGCTTCAGGTTTGGGTCTGTGTATGCAGAAGAGGAAGAGCTAGGAACTAGGAAATGTTGTGAGGTGGGAGGGTGGGGAGAAGCCAGTGTGTATTGTCCTGAGTGGTGGATCTCATCAATGTTACCATGAAATCCTGTACTGGCTAAGCGTGCAGGGTCAGTACCCATCCCAGAGACTCGGTGTGCCTCTCCTAGGTAGTCCTCAGGCGAAGCGGGGTCCCTGGAGAAGCCAGGTTATTTTTACATTTCCCAAAGCTGCCAGGCAGGGTATAGATTCTGCCATTTTAAGCTGCACTAGGCCCAGACACTTGAGCTCCGTATGTCCTTGGTGTCAAACACGAGAGGCTTGGCAGTCAGAGTCAGGCGTGTGGCGCTCAGGAGGTAGGCCATGGGTATGATGTGGGCTGTGGACGTGGGTAGGCTTAGAGAGACCAAGGATGCTCTGTGAACCATAAAACACTGAACAGGGAAGGGTGAGACTGATCCATGCTAGATAGGCCTTGGCAGTCGGCTTTGGGCTTGGGTGGGTGTCTGCTTTCATATACCTGTGACTCTCTATCCATTGTAGACCTTGACCAAAGGGCTCTAGAATCTGCTGGTCCTTAGCAGAGCAAGTACTCATGTGAGATCTGGAGGGGCTGGAGAAATACCTTTGACTGTCTCAACTTAGAGATGAGTAAACTTAGACAGAGAGGACAGAGGACTCATGGGAAGTGCACGAGATGGATTAGGAGGCCAGACAGAGACGAACCTCTCCACTTCTACCCTCCCAGCCAGATGACCTTGACTCAGTGTGCCCTCTGTGCCTGTTCTGCATCTCCACAAGACAGGGAGAACCCAGCTACACCTTATCGCTGTTTTAGAATTCCACATAAATGTTCCCAGAGCCTGGACCAGCAGGGCTGTACGTTATTTGATGCTCAGGGTCCCCATTGGGTAAGCACACTGTGGCAGCTCCTGGGTCCTCACCCAGTCCTCTGGTCTGTGCCACACTACAATGCCCTGCAGCCTGGTCAGGCCCCTGCTTCAGCTGTGACCACTGGGCTTGGGATATGGGGCAGTGAGCAGACTCTGTTTGCTAACTTTGTATATTGCTTAATAAGGAAAACATGGCCTGCCCTGGCAAACAGTGGATCTGGCCATATATGGGGAAAAGGAGTAACTTGGATACAGTCAAGGATGCGATTCTGAGCTCTTATTTAAAACAAAATCAAAGGCAATATAGAGTGTCCACTTTTCTTTGTCCTGTTTGATTCTGGGGGAATTTGTAGTTATAAATAGGCAACATCTTATAGTGTGCACTTTAGACATAGCTGAGAGCTGTTTGGGAAGCAAATCCCCTTCGCACTCTGGAGAACTTGGCAGAAAGGAAGAGCCAGTGGATGGAGAGAAAGCGGCTGTTTTGAAGCCTAGCAGAGTGGGATGAGGCCTTTCTTTCCTGGCAGGCCCATCCAGGATTGAGCTCTGGGTCCAGTGTTCTGGGACAGGCTAGGTCTGGCAGTGTCTAAACAGTTGGACGTGTGAGGCCCAGCTGAACACACCCTCCTTCTGTGCCCAACTTCTGTGTGGTGTCATCACCTACTCCTTGGTTCACTGACTTGCGCACAAACTGAGCACTGACTGTATACAATGCAGACTCCTGATTCCTCTTGCTTGGGTTGGCCCCAAGGCTCCTAGCTTTTGACTGGTGCCCTGGTCTCTGTCCTTGGTGCTTTCCTTTCTCCTGCCTTTAATTTTTATAGCTTTATAGTCAAAAGCGGCTAGTCTGTTTGGACCTAGTATCGGCTCTACCATGGGCTAACTGTGTGACTCCAGGCAAGTGACCTAACCTCTTTGTAATTCAGTTTTCTCTCTCATAAACTGGGATGATAACAGAGCTTACTTGGGGGTACGTGGGGTGACTGTTAACTTACCCCTGGATCAGTCCCCAACAGTTCATTCCCCAGACCTGGAAAGTGTGGCCCCCTGTTATCGTTGCCACTATGTTCTCTCATTGGACAGGTGCACATGGCACGCAGCTTGGAGGCACGGCACTGGAGAGACATGGTCCAGGAGGTTAAGATGTACATAACAGTGTCTGCATGACTCATCAGTGCATGTCCTACTCCTTGTGTGTTAGTCCTGGGCCTGCTGTCCTCCAAGGACAGTTTCTTGAGGCCATGTCAATTAAGGACATGGGTGAAACAAGATAGGGAAGATGGGGGTACCCACACTACTTCCACGCAGTTCTTTCTCCTCACTTATTTACTTATTATTATTATTAGTGTGTGTGTAGATTAAAGGATAACTTGGAGGAGCTGGTTCACTCTTTTACCATGGGACTCAAACTCAGGTTGTTAGGCCTGATGACAGGCACCTTTATCCTTTAAGCCACCTCACATCCACCAGATGGTTCTTGGTGGCTGACATGGCCTCTGTCTAGGTAGCCCCACTGGACTCCCTGCCATGCTGATTTCCCCCTTTTACTCAGGTTCTCTCACCCCAGTGAGTCTAGGACTCTGCAAACCCCAGAGGTAACTGGCTGATCTCAGGGGCCACTGTGTGATGGGCTCTGTGGCCTGGTTGTCCTCTGCAGGCTTAGGAAATCTTCTTAAGAGATTGTAGCAACAGAGAAACCCTAAAAGACTTCAACAGAAGTCTGGGGGACCCCTGTATTTATCTCCTAAATCCTTTCTAGGTTCTTCCACAGTCTGGGTTCCTTCTTGCTTTCTTCCTGACCCACTGTGGGTCTGGAAACATGAGTCCTCCGCTCATCAGTAATAGATTCCAAGGAAAAGTTTAGAAGCAGGTGGTTCAGAGATCTCAGGTATGGCCGAGCCACTGTGCGGGATCTTCACCCAGGGACAGACCAGGGGTGGCATGGCGACTAGCCGCCCACCTTCATCTGCATGCTCAGGAGACCTCCGTGCTGAGACCTCAGTGCAGGCCAGCGAACCTGGCGTGGATGGATAGTCTCCTGGACTAAGATGGAAAGAAAGTACAGCACACCCCTTGGCTCTTCACCCTGGGGCACCATGGGTAATCAGGGTGTGGTTTGTAAGCTCCATCCTTTTCAGGCATGTGCAGGGTGTTCTCTGGATTGGTCTTCAGGATCCAGTAGATACCACTCTCTGTCACCCCCACACCCCCACACCCTGATCAGTCCAATGAGCAAAATTGAATATTTTCATTTCTTATGTGAGGGTTGTGCTCAAACACGCTTTCACCTCCCAGATGCTTCTGCTATTGTGGCATTTGTTGATAGGACCATGAGTTCCAGCTCTCTACCCTCTCTTTGACAGCAATGCCCAAGAGCATGGACTTGGGAATTGCAAAGTGTGCATTTGAATCTCAGCTTGCCAGTTGTGTGGCTTTGGGTGGGTCACTGTTTCCTTAAAGCCAGTTTCCTCATCCATTCAATAATGACTGACATGCTGTGCAGGGAAAATATTGTGTGCCTTGGTGTTCAGTGATGGGCGCCTGGGATGATGACTAGGATGCTGGTCTCTGGGTCCCATTTTATTGGTGCTCAGTGATGGGTGCCTGGGATGACGACTGGGATGCTGGTTCCTGGGTCCCTTTCTATTGGTGCTCAGTGATGGGTGCCTGGGATGATGACTGGGATGCTGGTCCCTGGGCCCCATTCTACTTCCTTTATGCCTTCTGCTGGGTGGCCTCTTCTGTGTTCCAAGCAGATGGTGAGAGATAGCAGTCTGTTTTGGGAGTTAAAATCACGATGAAGTATCAGTGCAAGGTGATGGGAACTGAGAAAGACCAAAGGGACCATTGGAGGGGCTCATGCAAGTGAGAGGCTGCTGTCTGAACACACGCAGGCAGCTCAGATGTTTCTAGTTTCAGCTTGCAGAACTGTTGGGGTAAGTGGGGGGGGTCTCCTTAGATACATGATGTGGGATTCCCCTTTGTATCCTGTGATTACCATTAATGAATAAGGAAACTGCTTCAGACCTATAGCAGGGCAGAACTTAGCTAGGTGGGGAAAACTAAACTGAATGCTGGGAGAAAGGAGGTGGAGTCAGAGAGAAGCCATGGAGTTGCCGCTGGAGACAGATGCGCTAGAACTTTGCTGGTAGGTGATAAACAGATTAATAGAGATGGGTTAAATTAAGATGTAAGAGTTAGCCAATAAGAAGCGAGAGCTAATGGGCCAAGCAGTGATTTAATTAATACAGTTTCTGTGTGGTTATTTTGGGAGTCTAAGCAGCCAGGAAATGAAAAAGTGGAGGGTGGCCAGGAACGCCCTAGCGGCTTCCTCTTACAACAGACACACAAGAACCAGAGTTTTCTTTTATGATTCTTTTTTTTTTTTGGTTTTTCGAGACAGGGTTTCTCTGTAGCTTTGGAGCCTGTCCTGGAACTAGCTCTAGTAGACCAGGCTGGACTTGAACTCATAGAGATCCGCCTGCCTCTGCCTCCCGAGTGCTGGGATTAAAGGTGTCCGCCACCACTGCCTGGCTCTTTTATGGATCTTAGTTATTAAAACCAAAACCAAAACCAAAAATCTCCTGTGCTTTGGACCTACTGTGTCCCAGCTACTGTAACAGCTCTGAGGCTATACTGCTATCAGAAGAGACAAAGCCACAGCTTCTTACAGAGTTTTGCTTGATTTTGGGAAGCGTTATAAGATGCCGTTTAAAATAAAAATAACTTGAGTTGCTCAGACAATACATAAAAATATCAAGGAAGTAAAAAGGAAGTTAAGCCAAATGGAAATGTGACCTAGTGATGCTGCCTTTCTGATGCCTGTCCTATGAATGCTCACCTTTAGGGGTTTGTAGCCTGCTGTTTATGGTTTGCTTCCTCTACAGCACCATATATGATGAATCCCCATATCCATTAAGATCACAGTTTTAAGGTATTTTATACTATGAGTATCTTTTGCTGATGGCAGAAGTAAAAGCCCTCCACCAATGCTTAGCTATGGGCATGTTGTGAGAGCCGGTGAGTATCCCCATTGTCTCAGTCTCAGACATCCAACAGCAGCATGATGGCGTTATGACGCTCTGTGATGCCAGGGTGGCTCTGGGAGGCCTTCTCCTCATGTGGATTTAGGTTTCTGACCGTGACTTTTCTTTACTGTGAGAAAACTTCAGCAAACATCTTTGTAGACACCTCTCGTTGCTAGGCTTTGCATATTTGTCATTTTTGAAAAGAATAGCAAATTGCCTCCTCAACATAGGACACTGGCATTGAAGGAGAATTCTTGTCTCTCCATAATCCTGACTGACCTGACTTTGTTTACCTTTTCATCTTTGCCAATCTGGGATGATAGTTTTCTTACCATGAGGAAATATAGATTCTGAGCTACCTACTGGATGCCTAAAACTATGGACAGCATCAGACCCTTTGTATAAATAAACTTTAAATTGTTTTATGATTTTAAATTAAGTGTATATGTGCACGTGCATGCAGGTGCCCACAGAGGCCAGAAGATGGCGTCAGATTCTCTGGAGCTGTGAGCTGCCCAGTATTCATTCTGGAACTTAGACTGGGATCCTCTGCAAGAGTAATGATTGGCCTTAACTGCTGAACCATTTCTCCAGCTCAAAATTTAATTTATAAATTAGGTATGGTAAGTGATTAGCAACTGTGACTAATAATAAAGTAGAAGAATTACACCATGGTAAAGATTATAGAATGTGGTCTCACTCACTCTCAGAATAACTTTTAGTCCGTTTACCTTTCCCATGCTGTCTCTCTGGGAAATGTGACTGCCAGCATCACTACTCTTGTGTCCAGGTAGGACACCGTGACAGCTGGTCTGACGCTAAGATAGCTACTTAAAACAATTAGGGCTGAGTAGTGTATACTTTGTGGATGCAATGGACGAAAAAGTGGGTCATGTTCCAGGTGAGAGAGTGTGGGATGGCGTGGGGTTTCGTCACGACACCTAGAGAGCAGGGGTGTACAATTTAAAACATTTGGAATTGTTTGTTTCTGGAATTTTGCATTCCGTTTAATATTTTCAGACTTTGGTTGGCGGTGAGTCTCTGAAACTATGGAAACTATGGATTAGGAGGTCTGCTGAAGTAGAAGACCATAGACTATTGGGCCTGTTTACGTTTATTTGATTGCCAGTAGTCATTTTGTATTCCTTCCTTTATGAATGGCTTATGCACGTCCTTTGCTAGGCTCCGAGCCTTATGTTGCTCCCAGAGATTCCTTCCTCTGCCTTTTGGGGCATGGGGGTGAGGGAACTTAGGGAATATCAGCAGAGTGTTAGCTGGCCCTCAGTCCACACGGGTTGAATTCTTAAAATTGTGGGGCAGAGGCTTTCCCTAGACCATAGGCTAGAGTAGGCCCACATCTGGGATGTGGCCATTTGATCTTGCTTCCCAAATCAGTTTCCAAACAGAGCCCCCCCCCCCATTGGCGTGGTAATGAGATTCTGTGTGCTGAGCTGTCACCACAGGTGAGCCCCTCTGCAGACAGCTGGTTAGCTAGCCTTCCTCACAGAAACGAGCAGGGCTGTCCTGGGATCCAGGTGAACTCTGGCCCTACTGCTGGGTCTATAAGAATGCCATGGTTCCCTTGGATCTTAGGGTTATAGAAAATGCTGATTCTAAAGATCACAGAATCCAAACCTGCCATGTTTCAGTGATCAAACTGATCCCTAGAGGGACAGAGAGTCCCCCAAGTCTCCTCCTATGAGGACAGCAGTGACAACTTTCCGCGATGCTGCGGTGAGCTTGGGCATGCTCTGAGGTCCACAGCTTGTAATGAGGCTGTTGAGTAAGCACTGCAGTTGGAGCAGCTCCTGGCTGTCAGCGACAGAAGCTTGGAGGTGTTGGGTAGAGCCTCAGCCTAATCTCCTGGAGCATGGACGGCATGGCTCCGAGCAAGGGCCTTGCTAAACAATGCTGGGAAGGTGTTGGGAGCACGATGTGATGGTCTCCTTGTCTGGACCTTCTCGTTCTTATGGTCTCGGTGACTGATGCCATAGGCATGTGCCAAGAACAAGATAAGTATCACTGTTGAGATTGGCACCTCCTAGTTGTACTTCGAGAGCCTCAAGAGCTGCCTGCGAGCTAGTTCCCATGGGAGAAAAGGCCCAGTCTCAGATTTACATAATCCCCTTGGCCAGTGGTACAGTGCATAGGCATGTATGTGTTGAATGTGTACACACACACACACACACACGCACACACAACGCATGCACACACATGCGCGTGCACACACACACATGCGCACACACACGCACACAGACGCATAAGAGTTTTGAATCTTTGGGGCACACGACGATGTCTGGGCCAATCACAGATCCACCTGGCCGTGGTCTGCGGGGCAGTGTCTGGCGTTACCCTTCCTTCACCATGGTCTTTTCTCCCGCATCAGCCAGAGCTCTTCTGGCCAGCTGTGTTGGCACTCCCCTTCTCCCTACAGCATCGTCTTTCTGGTTGTCTGGCTCTGTGAAGTCTCCTCTCCCAGCCTTGTACCTAGGAGCTGCGGCTCCTACTGTCTCCTGACACCGCCTCTCAACCTTCATCTTGCTTCATATGTACTGCTGTTTACATTGCTTTGGTTCTCCATGAGCTGAAGTCTGGTTGGTTCAATGAGGCGTCAAACTCCGTTTCCTTCCTTCTTCTGTTCTTCTCCGTATCTGGTACACAGTGGGCCCCAAGGCAATGTGGGTTGCTGGTTGTTTTGGAATTAGCCAATACTTCATCAGAATCTGAAAGGTTTTCAGGCCTCAGTGGGCATTAGGTGCTTGCCTGTGCATGCTGGCAGCTAGCCCAAGGGGGTGAAGTGGCCCTGTCTCAGCCCTTTTAGGTGGTTAATCCTGGAAAAGCTGCAGTGTCCGTGGGCCAGTGGGAAAGGCCGAGGGTGGCGATTAACAGGGTAGCTTGGAACTGGTGTTAAAACACTGGCAGCGTTCTCTTATGCTGTGGTGTGGGAAAGGGGTGCATGGGCAGTGGGTGAGAGGAGAAAGCGTGGGAGGGGCACCTTTGGGCTGAATGGCCAGGAGGCTCAACTGCTGTCTTAAACTCTGGAGGGCTTCCTGGAGGAAGGCTGAGGACTTGGGATAAAGTAGTGGGCGAGGTTTATTTTCAAGGACTCCCCTTTGGGCCCTCATCTCCCTCCTTTCTGTCCTTGAAGGAGCAATTGTGCCAGGAGCCAGATCTTATTCCGCCCTTGGGTCCTAAAGAGACGGGACTCATGAATGCTAGCTCAGACTCTGTTTTCCAGAGACATGTCCTGGGTGTGCCCTACATTTGCTGCTTGTTTGTTCATTCTGGGCTGGCTGGCGATATGTGAGGATCTGCTAAAAGGTCTAAACAGGCTGCAGCTGTTACAGTGACGAAGCAGCTGGTGACCGTCTCTGGCATGGAGGGCAGGCTTAAGTTCATGGCTTGTCGTCATCCAGGATAGCGCGTAGGCTCCAAGGCTGGCATGCAGTGATGCTGTGGTCCCAAAGGGAGCTCCAAATTCTTGGTCTCTGTTCTCAGAACCTTCTGCCAGCCCATGGAGCATTTGCATTTCCTGTACTTGCTGCTGGCCTCATGTAGACATGCTTCTGGTATGCTGGGTCCCCTGTCTGGACCCTTCCTGTCTCCTTTACCTATCAGGACAATTAGGCCCCAATTGTCCAGGGAGACTCCTCAAGACTTGAGAAAAAGCATGGGTGTTGAGGTCAACAAGATGTGGGCTCAAAACCTGATTTTGCTACCAGTTTACAATGTAGTTAATAGGGGGCTGAGGCCAGGACTGTTGGGGAGGGCGGCATGGAGGGAGACACGGTACCATGTGCCCAGGTGCCTATTGTTCCCTCACTGAGCGCCGGGTGCTAGACACCAGGCAGAACGTTGCCTTGGAATCCACTTCCAAAGGACAATGCTGTTGTGAGAGAGCTTGGGTAGTCTGGGGTCAGTGAAGGATGCTAACAGAAAGCAATCCTGGAGCTGAGATCTGAGGGACAAGGGGAGGGTGACTTGGGCAGGTAGGAGGGAAGAATGGTTTTGTGCCAATGGAAGCAAAGTCACATTGTCCCCATTACCCAAAGTGGACAATGAATAGAAGCCTTCCATAGGAGGGGTGGCTTTTGCAGGCAGAGGCTTATGTGTATCCTTGGAGAACACCCTGGGGTGTTTTGGGTGATGTCGATGAGACTAAGGTGACTATTGGGATACACAGTGAGCGGAGAAGAGCTTTTATCTCAAGGTAGGTGGAGAGCTGGTTAGGGCTGAGAGAGGACCAGGGCTGCATGGATTGACCCTTAAACTCTTGGTCCAGCCTCTGTTTTAGTTAGTGTTCTGTTACTATGAAGAGACACCAGGACCGAGGCAACTCTTATGAAAGAAAGCATTTAACTGGGAGCTTGTTCACAGTTTTAGAGGTTAGTACATGATCATCATGGCAGGAAGCAGACAGGCATGGCACTGGGGCAGTAACTGAGAGCTTTACATCCGACAGTAGGCAGAGAGAGGTGGAGAGAGAGAGAGACAGAGACAGAGAGACTGGGCTTAGAGTGAGCTTTTGAAACCATCAGGCCCACCCCCAGTGACACACTTCTTCTGATGTCACACCTGCTAGTCCTTCCCAAATAGTTCATCAACTGAGGACGAGGCTAATACATGTGCCTAAAGCAGCCGTTCTCACTGGGTGACCCCTGAGTATCCAGGATGACTCTGTTCCTGATTAAAGTTGTAAAATTAGCCCCCATCTCTTATCACTTGGCTGATCTGATCATGGATGAATCGCCTTGGACTCCAAGTCTGTCTGTGTTGGGTAGGTATCCTTACCCTAACTATTGGAAGAGGTGTGGTTTTTTGTGGGGCCTTCTTTGCAGTTGGGCTGGTGGGTTGGCCTGCTGGGCATGGGGCTCCTCTGTCTCACCGAAGCTAGAGTTGGGCTGCAATCCCAACTAGCCATGCTGGGAATGTGGGGGTATGTGTAAAATAGCAGCTACAGAGTAATGAGTATTTCTTCTACTACCAGGGAAGAGTTAGGTGGCCAGAGGCTACTGAATGCCCTGTGTCTTGTAACATACGCTTTATGGCAAATCAAAATGTGTATAAAGTCTATTCAGAGAACTCCCTGTTCACTTACAAAGGACTGGGTCCTTCATTTTCTTCTTGCCTTTTCCAAATTTTAGGTAAGAATTCCCTTCTGAGCAATGAACTTATCTGCCAAGTTGGGGCCCAGAGGGAACCCTTATGGGGGGCTCGTAAACCTGGTCTTGTGAGGAAATCTTGGGGCCAAGGCCACATTCAGCCCCACATGTTTACACAATAGTTTCTCTCAGCTCTGAGGGGCCGTTAGAGTTAATTGGGTGGATAATCTGTGTTTAAAAAGTCCCTAAATACGTATTTACATAATCCACGCTTTGCCCAAGCCTGCTCTACACCATTTGTGGGATTTAGAGTGGATCCTGGCTTAAAGTCTACCTGGTGCAGCTTTTCCTCTTGGTGACCATCCTCTGGCGGGATTGTGTCTCATCCAGAGGCAGAGCGTGTCAGCTGTGTGGACTTCCCAAAGTCAGTCATACTCTGTCTGTGGCTGGCCTTGGAGACACTGCGAGCAAAGGGCCCCACAGGCCAGTGAGTTTGGGAAGCATTGCACCTTCTACTCTGGAAGACCCCTCCCACCACAGTATTGTTTCAGTGGCTCTGAGAAGGTTCTATAGCAAATGAGCTGATCCACTCTCATTCTCATGGAAGTCGGCTCCTCCCCCCCTTCCCCATGGACTTCCCACGGAACTAGCAAGGTATAGAAAACACACTAAGAGTCAGCAGTGCCATTCCATTTTGTAGAAAAAGGATACTTTTGGGTTTGGGCCATGTGTCCAAAGAGTGTTCAGAAGATCGTTTCTGGTCGAAGCTGGTAAATCAGCCCTGCCTGGTCCCCTGTGGTTATGTGTAGTTGAAGCCCCTTGTAAAGGTTTGAGACCCTGTGTAAAGGGGTATGGACTGTGCATCAGGAACACCCAGGGTATGTTTCACATGACCACTGTGTGATCTTGGCTATTGGGGCAGGAGGATCTAGGCACTGATGGTAGCTCCTGGGTACTGAAAAAGTCTCAGCATTCTTGAGCAGGAAACCCTTCTAGACCACCCAGACTTGGACTCCTTGGGTTGGGGTAGTCCCCTCTAGAGCATCACCTCTATGGGTCGTTCCAGCCCCAGGACTTGCTGGCCTGGGACAAGGGGCACGAATATATAAGCCAGAGACCCCTGGCAGCAAGCTCCTCACATACATGCCCACATTCTTCACACAGTTTTCATTCTTGGTTTTACATCAGAATAATCTTCAGAGATTAAAAAAAAAAACTAATGTTTCTACTCAGGTGAGACCCCAGAAATACTAAATCAAGATGGAGGACTCAGGAAGACACCTTTGTCAGTCTTCCCAGATGATCCCAGCCCACTGGCTGCACCACAAGAGCTAGCATTAGAAGAAGTGGGGGTGGGGCACAGTTCGTGGCTTTCTTGGCTTCGTCACAGAGCATCTGTATATCCTTGCGAAGCAAATAAGCCCATCGTCCGGATCCAATAGCTCTCAGCAATGTGGCAAGATCCCTGGGCAAGGAAGTGGTGGCATCCTGGTCAAAGAAGCCATGGTCAGGTGAGTTTTAAGAAGGAAGGGCGCTGACATAATTCAACATCTATTGTGCACCGGGTGTTGCACAACGCGTTGCCCCATTTAACCACCACTGTCCTTTGTGAGCTAGGACGGCCACTCACAGAAGTGGAAACGAAAGCATAGGACCTCGCTGGAATGCAACCCCAGTCACTGAGGGCTTCTTATAAGCCAGAGGCCTGAATCCTAGGTGTAGGAGGTGAAGAGCCTCACTCTCACGGGTAGCAGTGTGCAGAGCTTTTGGACTAGGGGAAGGGGTTCGTATGTCTGTATGTGTTCACTGACTCACGGGGTGGAAGCTTTTCCTTGGGTGGAAGGAAGTGGAAAGGCTTCCAGGAGGAATGGAATCAGGAGGGTGCTGGGGCCAGCTTGCATTATAGGCTATGCATATTCCTTTCCAATTCTGAGCTCAAGAGCATCTCATTGGAAACTTGAGATCACTCCTAGAGGGGATATTTACACCACAGGAATCAGCAAGCACCACAGCAGGAGTTTGTTGTCTCTGAGAGCTGGTGGTTAAACACAGACTAGTACAGTGCCGGACAGAACCCATTGCACTCTGCTGGATTAAAGAAACAGGGAGAAGAGACAGCCCAGCAAGAAAGATCATATAGGAAGCTCTGCGGCAGAGCAAATACTCATGGCAGGGGATACCAGAGGGGCATGAACTACTAAGACCGGGAGCAGTGCCTTAGATGGACGTGGTCACTGCTGAGTACATGCTTGTTTTCCTTATAAAAGGGGTTATGGTGGAGCGGTCGCAGATTCAGCACCAGAAGAAAGTGGGATGGGGCTGAGGGAAGAGCAGGGACCTGTCTTCAAAGATCTTCAAACTACTCGGAAGTGTCACCGCACCACGGCGGGCGAGCTCAGAGAATCAAGTTGTGGCCTACAAGGCCTGGGTTAGAAAGCAACGTGTGAGTCCATTTCCAGAGTCTGCCGGGTGGGGTTATGGGTAGACAATGTCTCCAGCAGGGAGATGGTTAAACCAGAATAACAAGGGGGTGATTTAGCTCATGGCCCCAACCTTCCATCGCTCACTGCTCTGGCTGGCTCTGTTAATGCTCCTGGGTTGCAAATCTACCTATTTGTCAAGTCCCTTTCCACATCCTGGCTCTCTTCTACTGCTTGTGTGGTTTATTAAGGAGGCACTTGCTACCTGTCATCTCAAACAGCCTCTTTTATCCAAAACAGAATAATAGAGATGTCTCCCTCCAGGGACATGGGATGCAAATGCCGGAGGACAGGTTGCCAATTTGCCGCGTGTATTAGGGGAAGGAAGCTGTCAAGGGAGACGGCTGGGATCCGGTGCCTTCTAACAAGCTCATCTCTGGGTTGCCAGAGACCTGGGCTGCTTGAGTTTAGATTACGTGGGCATGTGCCTCCGCTTTCCTACGGACAGCTGTCAGCAATCGTCTCTCCCTAGGAATCAAAATTGGCTTTTTCTTTCTTCTCCCCTTCCCCCGCTCATGGCTGGGAGTGAGGCCCTGCCAATAACTGTCAAGAAGCCACTGGACTGCGGAGGCCCCCACGCACCTGCCAGATGATCCTTTATCTCTGCACCTCACACAATCCTGCCCCCAAGCCCCTCAGTTACAGCTGAGGGTGCTGTGGCCCAAGAGCTTTCTAGAAACTGCCTAAAACTAGACCACCAACTTGAACCCAGCACAGAACGCATCTGTCTCTCCACAGCTGGCGTAGCTTTGGTCAGTCAACCTGACTCAATCCTAGACACACCTGGGAAGAGGGAGCCGCAGTTGAGGAATTGCCTCCATGAGATCAGCCTGTGGGGGCATTCTTTGCTTCACTGACTGATGTGGGAGAGCCCAGCCCACTGTGGGCGTTGCCATTCCTGTGAAGGTGGGCCTGGGCTATATAACAAAGGTGGCTGAGCAAGCCAGGAGCCAGGCTGTGAGCAGTGTCCCTGCTGTTGAGTCTGTTTGGAGTGGCGGCCCTGGAGGGACTCTGCCCTGTGAGACAAGGTAATCCCTTTCCTTCCCTAAAGAGCCCTTGTTCAGTGCTCATCACTGCCACGGCAGAGAAGCAGCCTTGCGGGTTGAGGGGTTCGTAAGTGAGCTAGCCTTGACTCGTTCTGAAACAGTCACGTTCACATTCTCCTGGGTCCCTAAGTTCTCACGGCTAGCAGGTCTCCTGTTCCTCAACATGGCCTTGCTTCTAGTCAAGTGTCCTTCCACATGCTCCCTCAGGACAGACATCTCCAAAGCCAGGGCCTGGAGAATGCACGGTGTTCTGGGTGGGTGGCAGGGGTTATCCTGTAGCCGGGCAGAGATGGATGCAGAACTTGGAGACAGGGGCTCTGCACCACAGGCTGGGGGCCAGGGTTAGGACCAGGAAGGCACAGCCGCGTGAAGTTTGAATCTTGTTCAGGGTTTTCCTCATATCGGAGTCAAACAATATCCTGGACCCTTGGAAATGAACCTCCAAGGGGATTAAGGCCCGTGGGGGCAGGCTGGCCATGAGCCTTTGGCAGGGAGACCCACTGAGCAGGGCACTGCACAGGGTGCTGTCTTTCTAGTCCCTGTTTCCCGTATTTCCAGGGGCGCTTCATGCTTAGAGTTCAACTATCCTATGCTTTTTTCTTTCCTGGTGACATTCTCACCTTCCCCACACCACCCAATTGTGAATCACCTGCCAGTGCTGGTGTGGCAAGAGGGGATTCTGGGTAATATGCCTCATTTGTCAATTCCATCCATGCCGTGTCTAGCGTCTGTTGCCTTCATGATACGTGCTATGCCTGCTGAGCCCTAGTTTCCCTCCTGGTCAGCTCCTGCTCCCCCCCTTGTTGGCACCCCGCTCGGCCGCTCCCGCTTTGCAGGTGATGACACTAATCCTCAGGCAGGCTCAGGTGAGAGTAAGATTGGAACCCGGTGATCTGGCCTCAAAGCCTGTGGTTCTCCCATGGCTTTTTTGGTCGCAGCATCAGTGAGGGTTTAGGGGTGAGGACCCCATGAGCTTGAAGGTCTAAGTGACCTAGAGAGGTCCTTGTTGCTCAGCCGTTCCTGGTTGGTTGTATGAAGAGGGTTTAAAGTGCTCACAGCTCTAGGCTGTCTGGAGGAGAGCCCCATAGAGCACACGTGTGTAGGGAGGGTCTCATGGAGCGGGTCTTGCTGCTCTGGCCTGGAACTGCAGGAATGCTGGTTTGGAATTGTCTACTATGGGCCCCTAGGCTGTGGCAAGGAGCTGACCCTGGGAGCTACTGACCTCCCTTTGAGATATCTTGTAGGGACTCTGCTGCATCAGAGCTGGCTAACTATACACTAGACAAACCCGAGACAGAGGTAGGATAACTCTGTTGCCAGCCCAGATGAGCTGAGACTGGGAGGTCAGAGCACACGTAGCATCTTCCTAGTGGTTATGCTTTGGATACGAAACGTTCCCCGCAGTCTCACGTTCTGGGGGCATGGTTGTGAGTTGATGGGTTTTTAGGAAGTGATCAACCTCCTAATGTAGTCATTATAGGACTTTGGGGAAGTGTAAAAGTAGGGGTTGGGACTTGGTTAAAGGATGCAGGTCACTGGGATCATGTCCTTTGCTATATTTTGCCCTCGACTTTTCCTGAATTCCCATTCTCTGCTGCCTGTGCCACAATGTGATCGGTCTTGCTCTCCCACACTCGCCAGCCATGACCGACTAACAACCTCTGAAGTCGTTTCGTTGGGTGTTGGGTCACAGCTACCTTACTAACATACTGGAGGTGCTTGCACAGAGTGTTTTGTGTTTTCATGAGCACCTCATCAGGAGGAAGCCTCTAGCAGAAGGGACGACGGGACCAGGAATGTTTGTGGGACGTCATGATATGCATGAGTTTGGGCTGTACCTGAACTTGAAGTAAGGCCTTGGGTGAGTCATGGGTTCCGAGCCCCAGTTTTTACACCTAGTGGCTACAACATCAGAACAACCACACTTCAAGAACAAAGAAGGAAAGAATCTATAAAATGAGTTTTATAATACAGGTTAACTATCCCCTGTCCAAAATGGATCAGAGGTATTCTGGATTTCAGTTAAAGTTTTTGGAGATTTGCATAAGATATAAAGAAGTCTTGGGAATAAGACTCAAGTTGAAGTCTTTATGTATGCAGTGTAAGCTTTCCTATACCTTACAAGGCATGTGCATGCATGTTTTGGCCATGACCCATATGTGTATGTCATGTGTGGAGCTTTTCATTTGTCATGCCAGCCCCTGAGGTTTTGACACAGTTTGGATTTGAGGCTTGTGGGTTTGGGATGTCCCGCTGCAGTTTCCTTCTTCAGTGGCTCTTGGGAGTAGAAGGACAAGATGGTGAAAACTGTGGTCGCCAGCTAGCGCTCAGTAGGTGCTGGCACTCTTTCCTGGGGCTAGGGAACAGCCCCTGCCTTCTCCTGATGGCTCTCGCTCTCCTGGCTTCCTTTCTCTCACCAGCCTTCCCTCTGCTCTGGTACCAGGAGGATTACTGGAGAACACAGGTGCTGTGATTACTCTTGGGGAAAATCCCCAGGCACAGACGCCACAGCCATCTTGGAATTGATGAATGGATGCCAGAGGTGGAATGGCCCCGAGGGGCAGTTTGGAAGCCTGGCACGGGCACCTAGCAAGAAGTCTCATGCCAGTACGGTGGCCAGCCAGCTGTGTGGCCCTGGAAAGTCTGCTTCCTTGTTCCCTCTGAACAGGGCCCTCCATAGTCCTACACTTTAGGGACTCTTGAGAGGCTAAAATGAAAGTCTCAATAAAACCAAAAGCTAGACATACATTTGTCTATGACGTCCAATCATACGGGAGGAGGGGAAGCTGCATTATTTATATCTTGTGCTGGGGAGGGACAGGACTGGTCTGGCACACAGTAAGGGTGGGAGGGCCTCCTGACTCTCTCTTGGGGGATCTCCCTTCCTCTACCCTCTCAAAGTACCATGAGGTAGAAGGCAAAGTTGCATCCTCAGCTTTAATTGATGCTCCCTGATGTTCTTTGCCTCTCCTGTGCCAGCTGTGCCCTGAGAGATCTGGTTGGTCTGAGCCAGGGCTCCTGTGGAGGTCCCCTTCCAGACATCGCCAGCTTCAGTTCATCAGAGGCTCCACATGTCCTGTCAACACCCAGGGAGTCTAGCATGGCTCAGGGAGCAGGCATCCAGGCACAGGCTGAGATGTACAGGTGAAACAGGAAGTTGTGGGCACCTGAAGTTTTCTTTCTCAAGGACATGATTAAAGCAAGGACACACTAGAGCCCAAATCGCTGGGAAAAGGGCCCTTTCATAAGTTCATTTGGTTTTAATTTGGGGGTGGGGACACAGGGCAGCCCCGGCTTGTTTTATTTCTGCTTCCTTTAGTGGCTCTCCCTTGGCTCCTGTCCTCCTACTTCTACCTTTTCCTGCTGGAGTCTGTGAATCTCAAGGTCAGCCGAAAGTCAGACTTAACTGTGTTGAGGAAATGCAAGCAGATGTGGCTGCTTTGGCTGGGGGTGGCCACACCCTGGGAGTCAAGCTCAGTCCTGTGTGATGCCTGACAGAAGTAACTGAGTCTGATCCCTGACAACCCAGGATTGCATCTCTAGACTTGGATTTCAAAGTGAGTGTCATTCAGCATGTGTTTATCTAGCCCTCCACCCCAAAATGATGAGGGCTGGGGAGGGCGTGGCTGCCTCGTCAGGCTGCCCTGGTTTGGGTTTGGCTTCTGTCATGGTGACGGCTTCGTGAGACATTGTCAACTGGTCCCTTTTACTAGGGGGACTGGTGGGTTTTCCAGCGCTGGTCACAACACACACAGGACCAGTTGTTCTGTCCCCTTTTGGCAGTGTGTTAAGCCATTGGCCAATGCATGCCACATGACCAAAGCTATGTCAGCAGTGACTTTGGGGAGAAGGTCAATTTTTGGCTCTACTTTCTGGCGTCACCCACACCCTCCGTTGACTCAGAGTGGCCTCGCCTGCTGTCTTCAGCCCTCTGATAGATATGGTGGGATGGAAGAGAGGAAACTATTTTCTGATGGCCCTGGCTGTTTCTGGCACTGAGCCAGATACTATCTGTCAGACTCCATGGGGTCTTGTACTGCTACCCAACTTGGGGTTCGTGGGAGCACTGTGGCAGTTTCGTCCAACGCACATATGGGAATCAGTCTTCCCAGCAACATGCTGGGACTAGTCTAGGAAAATGGGGAGGCCATTGTCTTAGTCGCTGGGTCTGAGCTCCCATCTTTCCTATCCTGGCCATTGTACCAATGGTCTCCTATAGCCTAGCCAGAGAGTGGAGGGTAGAGCAGACACACATGCCCAGGAGACAGGCCAATGGGAAGGTAACAGCCTTTGAGAATCAATCCTGCACCGGAAAGCCAGCTCCAATCAGTGGTCTGCTGTGGGATCTCGGCCAACTTTCTCAGCTCTTCTAAGCCTCAGTTTCTTTGTCTGTGAGAGGGGATAATGGTGCCCACCTCACGGAGCTGCTGTGAGGATTAGATGAAATGGCGCATGTAAAGTGCCTGGCACAGTGCCTGGCGCATGGTGCTCAGTAATGGCTGTTATTATAGCTATTGTCTGAGTCCCGGGAGAGCAGTTCTAGACGGCAGTGTGGAGAGGGACCTGCCCTGGCTCCCCTGTGGCCTTTGGGTTTTCCTAGCCATGCAGCCCAATTATCAGGCTGTTTCTCAGCTGGGGGT
The DNA here is from genome assembly GCA_004026605.1 of Ondatra zibethicus. Lineage (NCBI taxonomy): Eukaryota > Metazoa > Chordata > Mammalia > Rodentia > Cricetidae > Ondatra > Ondatra zibethicus. The sequence continues at coordinate 6,723 of PVIU01011678.1, read as the reverse complement.
AGGGTGAGGCGCTCCGCTTCTTTCCCAGGGCGCTCTCCTAGCTCACAGGGGAGCGGCGGCAGATGTGGATGGGGAGAGAACCTGAAACGGCCCTCTCTATCCTGCCTTTTGAGTGGCAGCGAGTTGCAAGGAAGTGACATATAAAACTGTCTTCTCAAGTCGAGCAGTTGTGTAAAATGGAGCTGGCTTCCCCAGCCCAGTCCCATTCTGATCAGAGAGCCTGAAATGTGAAAATTCGGAACAGAGAACAAAGCAGAAGAGCCTGCCACGGCAGCACACGTGAGTCAACCGGCGTTGCCTCGCAAACTGCCTGCCTTGTTAAAATCAGTCCCTTGGTGCAGGGGGATTAGCGCTCTGCAAACTTCCCATCCCAGGCCTGCCTGCATTTTTACTTTCCTGGCTGCACGTTTCTTGCTGATCTTCCCCCTGACACACCCAGGGGATTTTCCTGCATATAATGGGGGCCACTCCCGTTGCTGAAGTGATGGAGAGCCTTTTTCTTTGCTTTGGCAGAAAAAAAAGTAACTTTCTGCTGGGAACACAGAGAAACAGACGTGGTCTGGACACCCCATGCTCCCCTGGGCATTTAGAGTGCCCACGAAAGTCCTTTGACTGACTGAATGGGATCGTCTAGAGTCATCTCTATACTTTTTCTTCCTTGCGTTGTGGCTGCTTCTCAGAATGGCTGGGCATAGAGCTGCCGCTCTGGGGCTCTGAGTGTCGAGGCCTTCTCACCACACAGCCCCATGCCGTTCTCATAGGACTGCTGGGTTTGTGCGGTGCCCTGTCCTACGATGCAGGCTGAGGTCTTGGTACTGCCTGCAAGATCAGCTGGCTGCCCCTCCTCGTCCAAGTCACCACTTACTGGTGTGGCTTGTGGGCTCCGAAAAGGATGTTTAGGGTGGCGTATTGAGGAGAATGTTGTTCAGAACGGTGTCTCAAGGCTTCACCTAGAAGGCTCTGATGCCTCCCTTCTGACCCGTGGCTTTGTGGATCTCTGCACTTGTCGGCAAGCCTGGCTGGCCCCTGGCCTGAGCCCGGAGCCCAAGCCCTTTTGCATCGCTGAGCCCCTTTAGCTTTGGCTGCTCATTATTTCTTCGCTGGCAGGGTGAGTACAAGGGCCAATTATGAGGGCCTCACCCTCACACTGCTTTTGGATGTGCTTTCGCGCACGGTGAAGTCCTCTTTGGGGACAGGCAATTTGTAGGGAGCTCAGGGCAACATAATTTATGAGCCCCCTCTTCACCCAGTTAGGAGTGAGGTGGCAGTGACTTAATTTAATTAGCTGGGTTTAGGCCGAGCAGATCAGCAACGACCCAGGGTCCTGGTGAACCAGGCTTATTTCTCCTCTGAGTGAAGCACTGGGGAAGAGGGAACGTCTACAGTTACTTCATTTGTCTGGATCCTTTGGTTAGAGATGTCTTCCAACTTGAAATGGAAACCCATTTATTTTGCTTAACAAGAATCCAACCCACCAGCTATGTGCTTCGCTCATGCATTTAATAGGAGTAATTGAACGGAGCTCAAATGATCATACCCTAATGCTTTCCAAGCCCGAGACAAGCGTGCCATGGTTTTCCCTCAGAAGCAAGCATGCTTGGCAGGGTGGAGAGAAGCTGCTGGCCTCAGGCATTACAGCATTATTGTCCAGTTCCGGGGGCCATGAGACGGGGGCACCAAGGACCGGTGAGAAGGCAGTAGCCATAGTAGCAGATGCTCCCTGTCTGTGGCTGGTGGCTTTCAGGTGGGCATGCCCTTTGTGTTTGAGAAGGATGCTGAGGTCAAAAGCTGAGCTGGAAAGGGTCATAATATTCTAACAAACCCGAGAGCAGTGACAAGTGTAATGAGAATTGGGGCCATCCCTTATTTTATAGCAGAGGAGATGATGCTCCTGAGATGCTGCAGGGTAAGCTGCTCATGACAGGTCTCACTCTTCATACTTCCCAGAGACCAGAGGGAAGGCTCATAGCCAAGCTTGGGGGGGTGCTGTGAGGAGACTGAGCCTCAGTTTCCACATCTGTAAAACGGGGCTTCTCATACACACTCCAGCTTCCTCACAGACTTGGATTGTGATGCCAGAAAAAAATTAATCCAAGGGAAAGGATGAGCAGAGGGTAGCCCCTTGCCATCACACCAAGGTCCCTCTTGGGCAAGCGGAGGTCCTCGGACTCAACCTGGCAGTATGTTAAGTGTCTCAAAATGGCCAGAAGGCTAGGCATCACCATAACGGGGCAGGTGGCTGACTGCGCATGGCCCAGATTGAGTGTTCTCCTCAGATTCACAGCCATTGATCATGTGATGTATAGCAAAGCAGATGTCCTGACCTGTTGCTGTGGTTCCCGAGTTCTGCGACAGGCTTTGAGTGAGCCCCTGAGAGGGGGACATAGCTATGTGTAGTGGTGGGCGCTTTCCTGCTCAGGGTCCCCAAACAGGACAGGAAAAGGGAGGTTTTTTCCCTCTAACTGTAGTTACCTGACCCCTCCCCCGTCTTTCTTTCATTTCTTTCTAGGGTTCCATGACGTATACATTGGTTTTAGTGTTTGGGCTTACGTTGCACTAGCCCTTTCGGCTGGCGAGAGTGGTGGCAGGTGGTTGGTACACACAGTGGGCGTCACTGTTCTCCCAGGGCTGGGCATGGAGGCTCAGGGACTACTGTTGTCACCAGTGTCTGGTGTATCCTCCTAGGAGGCCCTGATGGAGCAGTGGAAGTGTCCTGGGAGGCCATTTTGGTCTGTTTCCCCGGGCGTATCCTTTTGTTACTTAAAGCAAATGGTGCTTCTGCTCTTTGATTGCTGAGCACTTCACAAAAGCAGAGTGAATATTATTCCAGTATTTATCTTAGCACAAAACTAACATTTCAGGGCCCATGCCCATAATTCAAATGTTGATGGGGAACACATTGTGTGAATGTGGTTCAAATATATACAAGGGGAAGTTGCTTATATTTAATAGGGAAACATGAAGTAAACATTTTTGAATAAAATGGCAAAGGCTTGGGTTCCACTAGTTGCAACTGCTCAGCCAACATATTTAACTGGCACTTCTTAGGAGGGATCGGGTGGTCAAGAGTTCAGAAAAGTTAAGGTCAAGCTTGGATCATCAGAGACTCTAGTCTCAGAGCCTGAGCCCATTCTTCCCCTGGCACGTCAGATTTGTTGTTCTAGAAGCTACTCTGTGGCTCAGCAGAGTTGAGGGCGGCTGCTTTCTCTTTGTGTATTTACCACTTGGATGCTCATCAGTAGCAGGAACCCTTACAAAGGCACATGGGAAGAGGGGGAGACTCCCTAGCTGGTTTCCGAGAGGTTCACCCAGCCCTGAAGCCTCACAGCTCCGTAGAGCATCCCTGTTGAGAAGAAAGACACAGGCTCTGTGGTCTAGTCCCAGGAATTCCTACACAGCGGAAACCCCACTGCCTCACATCTGACATCATGCTTGCAGGCCTTATGTAAACACGCGTGTGCCTGTCTGTACAGATGTGGGGCCTCCGCACAGACAGGCTCTGTTACTGCCGTCAGATGAGGACATGTGGGCACTCGCAATTCCTTTTGGTGTTCTCCCACAAAAGTGTGTCTGGTTTGGGGTAGCAGTTCTGGGGGGCGGCACCTGCACAGTTCGCAGTTCCATGCCTCTGGCATGATTTGTTGGGTGACAGACCATAGACAGGGAGGGGCTGTGATGTTGCAGGTAGATTTCTAAGTCTTTGTTTTCACTTCTCGGATACATTTCTGGTTCAAGAAAGACCATCTCTGACTTGTAAGGGAAAAAAAGGACAATCTGGATGTGTCCCTGGGGCTTTGTTCATGATTCTTCTTTCCCAAAGTTTGATTATTCTGTTGGCTTTAACATTTCTAAGTTCTTCCTGAGGTGGGAACCATCTAAACCTTGGTGCCCTATTTTCTAGGGGACAGAGATAAAGCAACACACACTTAGAGGAAGTTCAGGGACCTTGGGGTGGGGTTGGGAGGGATCTGGAATTTTAGTGGTTCACTTCAGTAAACACTGAGCAGGCACCGGGTGTGTTCCTGGAGCTGCACGAAGGCTGGGCTGGGGCAAGAGGGAAAAGGTGGCAGCGAGTAGAGTAGACCAACTCAAGGGCCCAACCACTGTGGCTCCTGGCTCACTGCAGGAGGATGACAGAAGTTAGGATTTCCTGCCAAAACTCATGGGGCTGTTGGTGTCGAGGCCTCTGCTCTAAGAGTAGCAGCAACTCAAGGCAACTTTAAAAAACTACAGAGCCACTGTGCTTCCAAGTGTGGCAGGAATCGTTCCAGTTACTTTGCAGCTTGAGCTCATTAACCCTCATAGTCTGAGGTTGAGGTTATTGCCCATGTTGTACAGTGTGCGCAATAATGCCTTCCCCGGGCCTGCACAGGCAGAGTGGTAAAGCTGCTCATGGTTCAGGGGCTCTGGACTCGGGGTGTGGATCTTTAGCCACTGCATGGGTGGAAAGAAGTGGGCCCCCGTCCCGAACCTGTTTCTTCTGTAGCCTTGACCCTGGGCACTTGGGGTAGGATGGTATCTGGTAAGGAGAACAGGTTGGGATACGACTTCCCTAGGTCTAGATCCAGGGCCCCAGAGGCCTTGCTCTCAGGCAGAGTCTGGGATGCAGTACCCGAGAAACACCTGTGGCACTGACCGCTGTCTGAAGGGAGGGGCCTTATCCCAAGGTGGGAGAGGGAGCAGGGACTAAACTGGGGTCACTCAAGTCCTTCCTCTTGGCTTTTTGAGGGCAACACAGGACATTTCTTCATAGCCTGTTGACTGCTTCTCTCAGGAATGCGTTCACACACGCCAGGTTCTTGTCTGTTGAGGTGGCACACATCTTTTATTCCAGCACTTGGGAGGCAGAGGCAGGTGGTTCATCTTTGAGTTTGAGGCCAATGAGGTCTTGTCTCAAAACAAACAAAAATAAAAACAAACCACCAGCAAAACCCTCTACAAAAAGCAAAAAGTGCCAGATCCTTAATTTGCACCCCAGCCCTGACCCATGTGACTTACTCCTGTCTTAAAAGCAGACAGCGGTTTGGCTGACTTGCACCTGGAAAAGGCTTGCAGTTCTGCCGTGATGCTGCTGTTGGTGTAGCATGCGTGACGTGTTACAGGGGGGCAGAGGGGACAGTGGTGTGGGTCAGGGAGGAGGAGAGCATCTGCAGAGATGTTTAAGGAGGATAGTACAGTACTGGTGAGGCTGGAACGCAATGCCAATTGTTAGCATCGTCTAAGGCCAGATGTCATGGAGGATGATATCCAGGTCTTTAGGAAGGGCGCGGATCCACATTTGATTGAAGCAGACATCTCTCTGTCAGGTGAGCGGTTAGGGAAATATTCCGTGTGGAGTCTGTGGCTGCTGGAAGTTATTGGGCAAAGTGGCGTTTTCATGGGAACCACCTCATGGGGAAATAAGGTCTTTCTTAAACAGAGGGGGAAAACCCAGTTGAATTTCAGTAATAAAGCAACACATTTGGAGAACACTGTGTCTGGGAATGAGAAGAAACACAGACCTTCATACATAATGCCCCTGAAGCTGCCCTTTTCTCCCATAAATCTGTCTACTCTGCAGTACAGGTAAGTCTTGGGACAGCCTGGTGACACCTCATCTATAAGCCATGATGCCAAGCACCCAGTAAGAATAGAGAGCCAGAAAACAGGGAGGGAGGAAAGAAAAGCAGAGGTGTTTGACGGTGTGGAAATGGACCACTGGTGTCACATTTTGGGGTAGGTAAAGTGTAGTAATGAGGGGCTCGGGCTGCGTTCAAGGCACCGGGCCCCTTGTGCCATCTGGCTTCCAGTGTGTACCCGAAATAATTACATGGAAACTGCATTCATTTAAATACTGCCTGGCCCATTATCTCCAGCCCCTTATTGGCTAACTCTCACATATTATTTTAGCCCATCTCCATTAATGTGTTTCGCCACTTGAGTTGTGGCTTACCGGCATGAGTCTAACCAGTGTCCATCTTGTGCTGGAGAAGCATGGCGTCTGCCCCACTGCTTTCTCTCTCACAGCATTCCCTTCTATCTACTCCACCCACCTAAGGGCTGTCCTATCAAAAGGCCAAGGCAGTTTTCTTTATTTAACCAATGAGGGCAATACACAAATAGAAGACCCTCCTACACCATTTCCCCTTTTTCTGTTTAAACAAAAAAGGAGGCTTTAACTTTGACATAGTAACATTACACATAACAAAACTTATCAAGCAAGAATTAGTTACCATATTTAGATTTATTTTATCTTTTATCATAACAACGGAAAACCATCACTATAACTATCCATTCTTCAACTCCATCAAAGACTCCAGAAGGATAAGATATTACCTAAGTAAACAAGAAATAAGCAACTTCCAAACTCCAGAAATGACAGAGACATCTCGCTGCCTGGACAGTCACCCAAAGTTCCTCTGTACCGTTGGGGCATCCATCTTCAGCCTACAGGCCCATAGTATCCAGGAGACTTTTCCATGAAGCAGGAAAATTTAAAGACAGTTCAGTTACTTTCTTCTGTATCCTGCAGAATGTCTCACAGACTTTCATGAAGCAGGAACTCTGAAGGATCATCTCACCTTTAGGCAAGTTTAGTAGTCTTCTCTCTGTGGGTTCTTTGTGTCCAGTTTATGCAACAGTCCAGGCAAGAGCAGTTTCTTGCCCAATTCCATAAGGAGCCTCTTCGATGCCCATCTTCCTCTTGAAGTAGCTGGTACTGCCAGGAGCAGACGTGTCTCATTG
>PVIU01011677.1:0-63554 GCA_004026605.1 Ondatra zibethicus | reverse complement strand
CACCTGTAAGAATGGCCAAGATCAAAAACACTGATGACAACTTATGCTGGAGAGGCTGTGGAGAAAAGGGAACACTTCTGCATTGCTGGTGGGAATGCAAGCTAGTACAACCCCTATGGATGTCAGTGTGGCGATTTCTCAGAAAATTAGGAAACAACCTTCCTCAAGACCCAGTAATAGCACTTTTGGGTATATACCCAAAAGATGCTCAATCGTGCCACAAGGATATGTGCTCAACTATGTTCATAGCAGCATTGTTTGTCATAGCCAGAACCTGGAAACAACCTAAATGCCCCTCGATTGAAGAATGGATAAAAAAAATGTGGTACATTTACACAATGGAGTACTACTTAGCAGAAAAAAATTTTGCAGGAAAATGGATGGAACTAGAAAGCATTATTTTGAGTGAGGTAACCCAGACACAGAAAGACAATTATCACATGTACTCACTCATAGGTGATTTTTAAACATAAAGCAAAGAAAACCAGCTTACAAACCTCAATCCCAGAGAACTTAGACAACAATACGGACACTAAGAGAGACTTACATAGATACAATCTACGTGGGAAGTAGAAAGTATAAAAAGACAAGATCTCCTGAATAAATTGGGAGCATGGGGACCTTGGGGGAGGGTTGAGGGAGGGAGGGGTGTGGCAGGGAGGGGAGCAGAGAAAAATAAAAAAAAATTAATAATTTAAAAAAAAAAGAAATGGTATACAGAACAGGATGCTGGGCTGTATACATTATCAGTAAGGTTTCCTGTCCATGGCAAGCTCTCAGCCCTTGGCTCTTGGAAGCCAGAGGTTAATACAGGGAGTTTGATGGTGGTGAGAACAGAGTGAAGCTCAAGGAGGGCCGAGAAGATCCAGTCCTGCGGCTGTCACATGTCATCAGATCACCATCACCACACGAGGAGAGTGGGTCACGGACACAGCAGCACAGCCGTCACCACGGAGAGTGGCATAGGACCAAGAAAAGTGACAGGTGTCTCTTGTAATACTAACGGAGGTATGCGGGGTCAAGGTCATCACAGCACTTCTTACAACAGCAGCAGGGATGTGAGGGGTCAAGGTCATCACAATCCGGCTTTGGGTTTTATCAAAGTGGTTCAGTGTAAGAAACAGAGATGCGTTCACACTGTGTATCATATTTCTCCTAATGGCAACATGCCCTCTAAACTGAAGCATTTCCTTCTGGAGGGAAAGGGACTATGAACCTCATATGTCTGGGTGGCACTCTCAAGACCTAGTCCAACAAGGTCCATCCTACCACAGAGCTAGGCTCGCACCCTCCTTCAGGCAGACACACCACAGGTCTGGGACAGTGTTTTCAACCCTCCTCAGGAAGTGAAATAAAGAATGTTGAAACCCAGGGTAGCCCAGTGAGACAATACTGGGGCCCGTCTCACTGGCACCAAGGAAGTGGGGGAAAATTCCTTGTAAAACTCAGGATGAGACTCAAGGGCGATAGCACTCTCCTCAACCTGGTACCACTCATTCACCCATAAAACAAGAGGGTAAATTGACAAAACAGGGGATCCAAGAGCAGAGAATCTATCCAAACTGAGGCTGCATGGGGCAGGGAAGAACATAGGTTCACCCACCAATCTCCACCAACATCCAGCAGGAAGGAACACAGACAAAATTCCAATCCGTGCAGCAGGCAATAGACAAAAACCCACAGCTGGGACCTTAAGAGGTTGCTTTGCACCTGTTATCCAGATAGCACTGTCGTTCACATCATCTATACTGCACGGAGCCTTGTTATTTTCACTAGAGACAAGACTTTGGTGTGATAACACACACGTTGGCTTTGTAAACCTAGTCTTTCTCACGTTCTAAATTGTTCATATCTTGCTCAAATTGAAACATCTAAGAACTTCATTTTTAATATATAATAAAAGATTACAACCTACTCTCTCTCTCTCTCCAAAGTCAACAAACCGCAAGCCCTTGTTAGTAGGTTTTCAATTTTTAGGGAACAGAAAGCAAAAGAGACATGGAGGGTGAGGGGCTTTGGAAGAGGTTCTGCTTCCAACACCCACACAGTTGAAAGAACAACTGCCCTGCATTTATTTATTTCTGGCTACAGTAAAATGCACATAACAGAAGTTATAGTGCTATGCATTTCAAGTGTCAAGTGCTGTTAAGTGTATCCATGTTGATGGACAATCTATCTTTAGAATTTTTATCTCCTAACACTAACCCATATACATTAAACAATAACCCTTCCCTGGGCTACTCTCAGCCATTCTTCTACCTTCTGATTAGTGGATCCCACGGCTCTAACAGCTGCATCTAATGGAATCGTAAAGTATCTGAGTATTTGGGGTCTAGTATAGGTATGTAAGATAATGTCCTTCATATCCATCCATGAGGTTGCATGTGCTAAAGTCTTTCTTTCTCTTTTTTCTTTAATTGTTGCTGTTGTTGTTTGTTTTGGAGATAGGCTCTTGCTCTGTAGCCCAGAATGACCCTGAACTTACTATGTAGCTCAAGCTGGCCTCAAACTCTTGATCCTACATTCTCATCACATTAGATGTTAGCTTTGAGATGACTCTGGATTGCCACAAACCCAACTATGACCATGGGCTGCAAAAGCCAGAAGGCATCCCAAAGAAGAGGGGGAAATGTTGACTGTCCATAATGCAATGTGTCAGCCAAGCTGGGGATCGTGTATATAACATTAGCAATCTTATTAACTGGAGCCAGGCTTGATCTAGGAAGGTCTCAAAATGCTGTGAAACTTCATTTCCAATCAATCAGGGGAAAGGACAAAGGGGAGTTTCCCATGGGTTGCAAATCCCTGTGGCATCTTATAGTAGTGTTCAAGTTATTTGAGTGTCCCAAGGGTCTAACAAATAAGGCACAACAGTCTACAGAGAGAGCTGTGTCCTTGGGATGGAGAACTTGGCCTAATCATCTGCAATCCAAGGCAGCAGAATGTTGTCCATATCTGAACTGATCGTAACGCTGGGGTGTTACGAGGCATCTATTACATCTGGAAACATGTGATAATAATGATGGGTAGTTAGGATGACCCACAATGGTGGGTCAATAGGGGGCATCCACAGCTGAACACAGACCTGATCACACTAGTAGGTCCTTGGAGGAGTCTACACCTTAGCTCAGACATGATCATATTAATGGGTCACTGGAAGAAGTCTACACCATACTTGATCACAACAGTAGGCATACTGTCTAGTTTTATGTCAACTTGACACAAGTCAACAGAGTCATTTTGGAAGCAGGAACCTCAACTGAGAAAATGGTCCTACTGGCCTGGCCTGTAGGCAAGACTGGGGTGTATTTTCTTGATTAATTATTGATGTTAGAGGGTTCAGCTCATTGTGGGTGGGGCCACCACTGGTTGGTGGTCCTGAGGGCTGTAAGAAAGCAGGCTGAGCATGCCTTGAAGAGCAAGCCAGTAAACAACACTCATCATCCATGGCCTCTGCATCAACTCCTGCCTCTAGGTTCCTACCCCATTTTGAGTTCCTGCCCGGACTTCCTTCTATAATGGACTGTGATATGGAACTAAAAGCCGAAATAAACTTTTTCTTCTCCAGGTTGTTTATGGTCATGGTGATAAATCACAGAAACACTAAGATGGCGAGTCACCAGGATGAGTCCATACATGAGCTCACATCTGTTCACAACAGCAGATCACCGGGAAGAGTCCATGTCTGAGCTCAGACCTGATCATAATGGTTGACCACTGAGAGGAGTCAACATCTTGGGTCAGAATCAGACTAAGAAGGTGGCATCAACCTGAGATTATCTGGGCACCTGGGGTTAAACCCAGTCCAACAGAGAAGCCTTGCGACAGGTCCTAGCCCCGCCTCTTTCTTTGAATGACGACCCAGCCTCAGTCCACTGCACGTGTCACCCAGATCTCCCATCGTCAGCCTCTATCAGCTATGCGGACATCAATCTTTCTTTTACTCTCTCAGTCTCAGATGCCCTGCCCCTACCTTGGTTTCCTTTATTTTCACAAAGTCAAAATTAATTGTTCTTACCATTTTCATATTCAAGAGATCTTTAGATTCTGCCTTCCTAGATGGAAACTCCGCAAACTCTATCCAAGTCTTTGGGCCTTGGTTTTGTTGTAATTAACAGATAAATCAATTATTTAACACAATTTAAAAAAAAAACAGTTTTTTCTTATAATAGCCTTCCTCCCTGAATAATCAAGCAATCTGTAAAGAAATGCAATTATAAAGGACACAAGTGATTAAAGAACAGAATACAGGCAAATAAAGTGAGCAGAAGCAAGAGACCTGTTGAAGATGGGGATTAGAAGGAGGAGGAAGAAGAGGCGGCATCATTCACCTATGGAAATCAGAAGCCCACCTGCCTTGATCTGGCTGCACTTTCATTATATTGGTTGATTTCTCAGTACTTTCAAGAGGTTATCCCACTGACAATATGATATAATCCACATAATTAAAAAAATTTAAAAGTATTTACACAGAGTCCAGAGAATAGGCTCTCTTGAATCAAGAAAAGTGGCACATAATAAAAGAATATCACTTGAAAAGATTGTCACTAATCAAAAGTTTGAAGCTCAGTGTAATCAAACACTGCTATTCTTCCAACCATAAATAATGGCACCAGCTATCCAAAATCATTATTGCTCCGCTAGACTCGCATTTGGTTAATGTTGAAAGTCTTAGATTCTAGAAAAATGTTTTGAAACAAATGTCCACTCTTTAGAATATAGTTAAATGTTATTAAAATAACTCCATATTTCCCCAATATTATGTATACTCAAAACCCCCTCCTCTTTCTCTTCACAGCACCCTTCATAGTTTCTAGTGGTACATGTGAGTGGCAACTGATAAGGGTGCATTTCCCTCATAAATAGTAAGCTCCAATATGAAACAAATCATGTCTTACTTTATCACAATTTTAGCTGACATACAGTAGGTCCTGAAAAAATGCTTACTAGATACCCCTCCTGTGTCTAACCCATCATATTTAACCAACTTTTTCTTCAAAATACTCCAGCCTTTCCTTTCTATTCCTTGTTTTCCGTCATTCATGTCTGAGAGATCAATAATAAAGTTTGAATTATAATTAATAATTATTTGTATCCCATTGTTATTCAAATTCACCCTGCCAACTACTTCACAATGAATTGTCACAAAACACTACATTCATCTTTCAGTAATTTATTATAGCATATATGAATGAATTGCTACTTTTATAGAAGCCATGGATCAGTTTTAGAACAACTAACATTCTAAAAGTGTCTGGAAAATGCATATAAACAAAACTCTCAAGTTTCTCCGTCTTCTTAGGGGAGCTATAACCAGGAAAAGGCGAGTTTTTTAAAAACAATCATTAGACAAATTCAGCCCAAGTTCTCGATTTCCCTGATCTAACCAGCACTATTGTCTGTTGTTCTTAAACAAGATGGTATCACATCCACCTCTGAGGAACGGCTCACCCTCCATCACATGCTTTCATCTCCCCAGGAAGCTAAGCTACAGTTTCACATCATCCAGAAGACCTGTCCTAAGCACTCCAGATCATACTGTCTCCTTGATTGAATGCTTCCGTTACTGAATGTCCTCACCGCATCTCTTCACTTCCTTAAACACCAGCTTCAACCACCACATCTCTGAACCCTTGGTGACTTGTTCTTCCTCAGCCAGGCTTCTAAATGGCAGTACTCAGGGCTCTTCACCCAGTACTTTTCTATTCTCAGCCAACGTTTGATCTTTATAAGAACTCAGATGTGTGTGGTCACATCCCCATTGTCCTCACACACCCTCTTCTAGGCTTCAGATCCATGGGAGAATTGCTTATTTTGTCCACTCTTCAGTATGCCTTGAATAACTCAAAGAAATCTCAAGTGTAATGCCTATAAATTCATCCCAAGTCTTCTTCAGAAAGCCAGCTCCTCCTTCTGCCTTCCATGTGGTCCTAGGATCTGCTAAGGCACAGAAACCTACTGATTCTTCTACCTGGAGCACCACACGTCTGAGAAGCAATGAGGTACAGTCCCTTCTGGGTTCAAGCTTGTTTCCATCCAAGGAGCTCATGGTCCACCTGTCCCCTTTCCACAGACCTTGAGTCACCCTCTAGATGGCAGGACTTACCCTTCCTTATTCAGACATTTAGTGGGTTCCCACCAGTCCAAAAGGAAAGGTCTTCTCAAGGTGCGAAAGTACTAAAGCAGTCTGTCCCCTCATCATCTCTTACAGCACACATTCCCTTGTTTGCCCAGCTTCAGATGCCACCAGGCTGATTTAGCTGGGCCACCAATTCACATTTTCACATGCCCTCACCCTCCAATGGGACATTTTCCTCCCTTATAGGTCAGCACCCATTCCCTTTCCACAGCTACTTTCTTAGCCCCTCCACACCAGACTTCCTCCTACTTTCTACCCTTTTACTAGTTTGTTTCCTTGACAGAACTTAACTTCTCCACAACCAACCTTATCTAAGCCTGTTTATTTTGTCATTGTTTTTCCCCTTGAAATGTGAACTTCATGTTTCCTGGTACTTGGGGAAGAGGCTAGCACAGAGAAACAAGTGGTGAACAAACATGTGTGTAAATAAGTCATGGATTCAAGGAGCCCATACTTGTTGGTGTCCTAATTATGCATTTCCTCCCACAGCCATTGACTTTAGTATGGCTGACACTGTGGTCACCTTACTTGCTACAGACCCACAGCTCATCCTTGGTGTCTGACACACAGTTAGATTTTGTAACCTGAATGAATGTGGAGTTGCATTGAGTCTTCTCTCACACCTTTCCAATTCCATGCCCACTGCACTCCTATATCACACACCTGCCCAGCACAGTATGGCAAGAGGAGCTTCCTACCATGTGAAATATAATCCAATTGGTCTTCATTTCTGTGCCCTCAGCAGCTACCAAAGGGCTTCTTAATCTCTTGGGATAGTGGTACCCAGGAAAGTATTCTTTACAGGTACAGAACTGTCTTATCTTGACTGTACACATTCCTCCTCCAGCCCATGGACATCCTGCCCTAAAGACTTTACACTAAAATTCACTGTCCCATAAAATTAATGGAAGTGATTCAGTATTAATCCAAGATAATCTATTGGCCATGTGCCTCTCCAGCCCTTGTGTGATGGTTAATTTTGCGTTATCACCTTTCCTATACCTAGTGATAATATCTTGGTCTTTGTTCACACTTTTTCCTATCTTGACCAAAAGACAAATGTTCCTGAGTGAAAACTCCAGTTTCTACAGGTGCAGTCACTGATTTCTCAGTGCAATTATCCTGTTTGTATATAATAGCTGATACATAAGTACTCTGGAATCTGCACAATCTTTGTATAACCATATATTCACATGTATATCAGCCAACCATGGGACATCAAGCTGCAGTGAAGCTAGGCACCTCCTCTCTAGGAGAAAGTTTTAATGGGGAATTATGTAGAACAAGTTAGCCTGTGAGTATATCTATGAAGAATTGTCTCGATTGCTAACTGATATAGAAGACACAGTCCATTGTGAGTGGCACCATTCTCTAGGTAGAGAGTCCTAAACCATGTAAGAAAGGAGAAAGTCAGCTGAGTCAGTGCAAGCAAGCACATAGGCAAACGAGGGCAAGTTTATTCTCTCTTGGCTCTTAACTGTGCCTGTGATGTGGCCCACTGCTCGAGCTCCTGCCTTGACTTCCTTGAACTAATAGACCATAACTTGAAATTATAAGCTAAATAAGTTCTTTCCTCGTCCATGGTGCTTTCTGTCAGGATTTGTCACGGCAACTATTGTATGCTCTGTTGCTGTGAAGGGACACCATAATCAAGGCAACTCTCATAAAGGAAAGCATCCAATTGAGGTTTAGTTGATTATCTTCATGGAGGAGAGTGTGGCAGCACACAGGCAGTCATGGTAACTACATGGATCCAGTCTACAACTGGATCTGGAGCCAGCGGAAGAGAGAGAGATGCTGGGCTTGGAGGCTTGGAAGCTTGGAGGCTGTCCTAGAAATAACTCTGCTGATCAGGCTGGCCTTGAACTCACAGAGCTCTGCCTGCCTCTGCCTCCCGAGTGCTGGGATTAAAGGCGTGGGCCACCATCATCCAGCTACAATGGGTTTTTTGAAACCTCAAAGCCCATCCATAGTGACACACTTTCTCCAGCAAGGCCACACCTTCTAATCCTTTCAAATAGTGCCACTCTCTGGCAATGAAGTCTTCAAATCTATGAAGCCATGGAAACCGTTCTCCTTCAAATCACCCTAGCAACAGAAATGAAAAAAGGACATGCACCTGTATTTCTTTGCACTAGAAAGTAACCAAGAAAAATTCATTTAATATAGCAATTCATAAAGATTAAAACAATTTACTAGTGACATGGCTAAGGCTATTGCTGTAACAGATGACCATATCAAAGCAATGAAAAACCAAGTATTGATATTTGTTTGTTACAAACACATGAATCAAACTGAATATGGTCTCTTGTGTTCCCCTTTCACTTAAATATTCATGTAGATGGTCAGAAACCAAAGGTGATTTCTGACAAAAATGAGAACGTATCTTGGGTGTATATCTAATCTATGTACAATTGCATATTTAGATTTTGACATATTTTTTGATACACAGCTTCACATGGTAGTTCTAGGCTTGCTTTGAACATATGACAATCCTCCTGAATGCTGGGATTACAGGAAGATGTCATCTGGCCTAGTTCTCTTTGTTTTTCTTGAAAGTAAATAAATACTATTTAAGAAAGTCAATAAGAATGGACTCTAAACTAATAGTCTGGAAAGGAAAATTTTGAACTTCATTTTTAGATAAATTCAAATTAAATGGGTCCTGAGTCTAGCCTGGGAAATGCCACCAAAAGCAATGATAGTTGTGTTTTGAAATAAGCAAGTTATAAATTATTTTCTGCATGACAAATAGATCCTTTTAACCCCTTTAGAAGTGATTCTGGCTCTTTACACTGTTTGTCTGGGCAGTGAATATTTAGCTATCTTTTGACTCATTATTTATTTAATTAATGTGGTAGTTTGAATGTAATTGATCCCCATGATCTCATAGGTAGTGGAGGTGTGGTTTTGTTGGAATGGGCATGGCCTTGTTGGAGGAAGTGGGTCACTGTGGGGACAGATTTTGAGGTTTCTTATGCTCAGGATACCTCCCAGTGTCTCAGTCGACTTCCTGTGGCCTGCATATCAAGATGCAGCCAGCGCCATGTCTGCCTGCGTGCTGCCATGTTCCCCACCACGATGATAACGGACTGAACCTCTGAAACTGTAAGCGAGCCACCTAATTAAATGTTTCTTTATAAGAGTTGCTGTGGTCATGGTGTCTCTTCACAGCAACAAAAAACCTCTAAGTGAGACGAGTTTAACTTATTTTTAAATTATTATCTTTTAGCTAACAAACAAACACAGCAGAAACTCTTCCCTAAAGGGGGCAGACAAAAGTGTCTTCAAGAGAGAAAAATTCCTGGTGATAGAAGCCATCCTTCAGTCCAATCCACTCCTTAGACTTCTAGTAAACCCAACTGTCTCTATGTCTAACAGGATAAAATGAATTGGTCCAATAGGCAAGCAGATTTTCATTCTATATAAGTGGTTGTGGTAATCATACTTTAATTCATACTCCTCTTAGAACCACTAGGATGACAATATTAATCTAACCACAACTGTTTCTGAAGCCAGAGATGAGGCTACATGTCAGTCATACAGTCGGTGAACTCTGGAACTAAGGACGAGTGCGGTGTGAATCTGGAGGCCCAGGCTCCTCCATAGATCTCCGTTCTTGGGAGCTCCACCCAAAGGCCTTGCAAGCCAAAGACAAAGATCTCACATCTGCGAACAAGGTCATCACCTCGGAACTCATCCATAGACTCATAAATCCCCACAGTAATTGCCTGTAATTACTTGCTACAAGGCCAATAATACATCTTGAGAGGAAAATGTTAATTTCCAGAGCAAAGGTTGAAAACTCTATTGAGTTCCATGAAAATGGAGTTAGTGAGCTAAGATGGATTGACGAATGTTTCAGTTTTTTCCTAAAATGTGATTTCGATTCTTTTTTGTTTTATTTCATATTTTTTGAGATAAAGGTTTTCAATGTAACCCTGGATGGCCTGGTACATAGTATGTAGCTGAGGCTGGCCTTAAATTCATGGCAATCCTCTTGCCTCAGCCTCCTAAGTGTTAGAATAACAGGCATACCCACTACACCCAGTTTGGAAAATACCTATTTTAACTCACAAGGAAATAGAAAATGGGTGTATCACTAATGCTCGCAGGTAAGAGTTCTAAAGTTCTTTATGCACAAAGAACATTAGCATTCTCCACTCAAAAGGAAGGCTTTTTATGAAATGTCAAGAGGTTTTCCCACTCACTTAAGAAAAATGTCTTCACCCCAAAATACAAGCAAGTGTTCATTTTCTACACTAATGGGAAACAAGAGTAGCCTGGGTCTCAAGTCCGTGAAAAAGAATCCCATTTGCTCAATATCTTTTTTATCTTTTGTCACTTACTAATGTGTAACCAAATGACCCAATTTGAGTCTCATCACTCGTCCTTTCTCGCTCACACCAATCTGTTACAAGCGCTAATGAATGGGGAGGACCAGAAGCCCAAAGAGGCAAGAAGCAGGGTATGCAGAGGACACAAAAGAGGGAGAAGAAGAAGGAGGGAGAGCTGCAGTTCGACTCCACACCTTCTTTCTCAAAGAGGAAAAAGTCTGATTTCCAGGTAACGTGACATCTGTCAGAAGAATAAATTCACGCATGGGCTGGATTACTATGAAAGTCACTCACCTTTGACCAGTGCGGAGTGAACAGTTATGTCTGATCAGCCAGAAATGGACAGATAAAAAGAGTGAACAAAAAGGAGAGGGTGCTTGAAGGTCAGAGGATACAAAGGAGACAAAGCCCATCCTCTGCCTTGGGAAGCACACACAGGCAGAGTCCTCGAGCATCGTACTTAAACACACAGCACTAAGGACCCAAAACAGCCCCTTTTAAGCACTGGCCCCCTGCCTGCTTTTGAGGATAAGCTATAAATCATTTCATTTATGAGCCCATTGTGGAGAGAGAATCAATGTGTCATCATATAAAAGTTCACACAAACACGTCCAGAATTGCAAGTGGGAATTTTTGCTTACAAAAATCATTTGGGAAGCTGATGTCACCGGAGATGGCACGGCTGCAGCAGTGACAAACTTCAGGATGGAGCAAGGAGGGCCATGTGCTGCGGTGACAGGCCTGAAGTCCGAGTCAGAACTGTCACGCTCTAGACAGAAATCCACCCAGTAACAGCTGAACGGCATAAGCAGAGCTCCCTAAACCTGGTTTTCTCTTTAAAATGAGAGATTACAACTGTGCTCCCTAAATGCCTTCTGGCACCAAGAGTGTGTAACTGAGACTCTCTCTCCCATGGCTCAGACCAGCAGGAACAGCTGCAGCCAGCTAGAATTCATTCAACAAGTCCCATGAGGGTACAGCCCATTTCTCAGAATTCTTTCCTAAGAATACCAAAGTGCAAAAGAGGGGTTTGGAGGAGAGGGAAGTGCCACAGTTAAGTCTTCTCATTACTTCTCCGATAATGACGGCACCGCCCATGCCAACACAGGTAACTGTCAAGAAGAACCATCCCCTCATTACCAACTGCTAACAGGACTGACTCTCACGCTGGTCGCTTTTCTAATAGGAGGCAAGATGAAAGGAAAATAAAACCAGCAGGAAGGATGCCATGAGGAAGGTGGGAAGAAAATCCAAGTCAAGTGCTTAAGTGACTTGTTCTAAAGACTCATATGGAGTTATTTAGACAGTCTTGCTAAATGGGAGTGGCCCACAAGAACTCCTAGCTCTGTGTTCTCTATTGTCTTCCCTTGCCTGTGGGGAATTCAAGAAGGTCACGGGGCACTTGTCAGGGCAGATTTACTATCTAACCTCTCAAAAATAACTGTTATCATTTGAAGGATCACAGAGCTAGGTACCTGTAATCTAATTGAATGGAATACCAGTGAAATAAATTCAAATAACTGGCTGCCCCCAATATAGGATCTCACTGTCCAGTGGAGCTGAGGAACTGTGTATTGTCATGCAGTGAGAATGACTATTAGATGAAGCTGTAGGACAGTGTCACCATGGGTCTGAACGATGCCAGGAGTCTGAACAGCTGAGGAGTGCTCTGGGCTCACAAGTCCTGGGAAAGGATGTACCTGGCAGGAAGCACCAAGGCATGCCGTGTGAAAAATGGCAGTTAATTGGTTGCCAGACTGCTAAGTACACAGGAGGAGGACAAATGGAGCCCTGGGGACACGAACCTGGAAGAAGGCTGAGATGTTCTAAAAAAATAACGTTGTATGGCATCCTAAGTTAAAGAGATAGCCATTGCAAGTCCAAGCCTCAAACGGGTTGGAGGATTGCTGCCCTTCACAAGGTGTCTCATGCACATCAGCCCAACCTTCGCTGGCTACGACATCTGCATAGCATGCAGTGTGTGTTCCTGTGTCTCCAGATGACACCATCTGCAAACATTTCCTGGTTACACCAAAGCGCCTCACTGTGTCTTCTGAGAATAAGCAGGACTGCTTTTGCTCTTGTTGTACCAGCAGCAAAACCTGATTTCCCCTTTGAGCTTGACTTTTGGCAGAGACATTAGGAAAATCAAGAAGGAGTAACCGGGAAAGTTTAGTCTCAGCGTCCACAGCTGAGAGAGCCCTTTGCACCTACCCACAGGTGTCACCGAGGCTGGTCTGGGATTATGGTAAGATTTGGCCTTGCCATAGTGAGATAGATGTTCGGTGTGGAGGAATCTCTGTGCGTTTGGCATCATACTTGATCTGTCCTCTTCTCCAGCAACCTGTGCGCACATCAGTGCTGTGGTCCCTGGGTTAGGCTATTGTGGGTTTGATCTCTCAGCTCATCTTTCCTTCCAACCCCCTCCTCAGTCATTGTTGGTTCGGGAAGCTAAGACTATTTCAAGCCTACAAAACCTTCCCTTTTTCTTCGTTTCTTCAGCTCATTCTTTCTTCTAGCTTTCTTCCGTGTGTCTTTTGCAGGGCCTAGAACAGTGCCTAGCATACAGTAAAGCATGAATGAACAAACTGAGTTAGCCACTCATTGAAGCAAGCTGGAGACGTGACAACATCAACTGGATGAAGTGGGGGCTTGTCAGACAGGCTCTGCTGCTCCCTGTAAACCTGGTTGTTAACAGTTACTTTAATTACTCTCTGATAAATAAGAGCAAAGGCACCATGCAATACCCAGGGAGTCAACAAATTTAGTAAAACAAGGATTTTTGGAGCCTGAGGAACAAGTTAGGCAGCAGGTAAAGCTGGCTGGTGACTTTAGGGACAACCGTGTTGCTGACCCCCAGCACAGATTGTCCCAGCTCCCAGCTTAGCAGATTTCTGAATCTGAAAACCTTCTCATTTCTAGATAGCATCCTCTGATGGGTTTGTCCACACAGTGGTATTGGAAGCAGCAGGAAGTCTCCTGGTGCAAGTACATAGACTCCCAGCCTCCACTTCGTCTATTCTGTCTGACCTTGCTCAGGGAAAATCAACATTAACATTTTATGTCCTTATTTTTCTTATACACGATATTCACAGCAAACATTGTGTTGGGTCAGAAATTCTCTGGTTGTCCTATTAATTAGTTTTCCAAGTTATAAAATGTTACAGAGTCAAGAAACAAACTCAACTAAAAATCCTGGATTTCACTCTCTTCCCCATCCCCAGTGTTTTCTTCGAACGCAGCTTGCACTGGGGGCCAATTATTCACCTGTGAGCCACTGGGCTGGGTTTCTGCCAGCTAAGGCCACACGTTTTCTAAGCACCTGGAAGCCATGGATGGCAGCCTTGTGCCAACTTTATTTCCCAGAAACATCTTGGAATGTGTTTCTGGGAAGCCTTTAGTATCCTTGCATCAGAGCAGGGTAAAAGGAGATGTCTCAGAGGGCTCAGGAACTCTCCAGTTCCTTTCCTCTATGTTTTCATCGAGAGGATTTCAGAGAAGCAACCCTAGAAAACCACACAACGACAGTTAACGGGGTCTGTGCGCCAATGAACACTATCTTAGACTGTGCCCTTGATTTCCCTACAAAGCCCACTGTGCACAGGAGATGCCCTGTGCTTCCAAGCCTGCGTGCACACATGCAGCCCCTCAGATAGCAAGCCACTCTCAAGCCACAGTCAAGCTCAAATTTTCCTGCCAGAAGCCGACCAACTCAAAGTGTTACAAGCTGAACAGGCAGGTCCAGGCTAGGAGTGCAGGGCTCATCCATGCCTCACTGAGAGGAATGTGTGATCCTTCCCAAACTTTTCTTATTTTAGGGAAATTTTCTGAGATTTGCTTTCTGAGTCACTATTTCTGAAGTTCTATAATGCCACAAAATTAAGAGAATCACCCTGTGACTGCAGAAAGAAACATGTTTCTATAGTGCTCAGCGACATTCACAATTACAAGCAAGGCCTCTTTACCAATCCCTGTCCTTTGCTTTCTCCCCCCTCCCCATATATTGTAATATTTTCCTTATACTTTATCTTTATAACTATCAAAATACATATTTATCAAGACTTATCATTATCTAAATAATGGCAAAGTCCATGCTTGGTCTAGATCTACAGTCACTCTCCTGGTCAATAACAATGGCAAAAAAAAACCCCAAAAAAACCCCATGAGTGGGAAGTTCATTATCAGTGTGCCTCCATAGACTCAGGCAGAATGGTCAGGTGACATCTGTGTAATAACTAGAAAGTTCTGCCTAACAGAAAAGATGTCCCTGGGGCTTCAAAGCCCAAACACAATGAACAGGCAACTCAAGAAAGGTTGTCAGATTATCCCAATAATATAATAAATAAAATGCAAGGCAATGGTCAAATTTGAATTTCAGATTTAGAAAACAAATTTTTAACAAATTGTCGCATAAGGCATAATTTAAAAGTTATTCGTTACTTATCTGAAATTGCAACTTGCATTTGATCTGGAAGCCCTAAATATGACACATTTAAAGCAGGCAATAAAGATGGGTGGGCCCGCTGCAGTTACAATCCTTGAACTCTCAACAGTAGAAAATGTTGATGACCACAGGCTTACTCATTATTTTCTCCTCAAGAGACCAACTCCCACTTGAGCGATGAGAGCATACACCTGGACCAGTAGTTTGTCACATTAAATTAACATTTACCTGTTTCCTGTAGTTATCTGGGCGGTAGAGGGCTTCATCTCATGATCAGCCCAGCGCAAGTCACTGTATTAATTACCCTACTGTTGTGGAAAAAAAAAACTACCATGATCAAAAGCAGTCTTTGGAAGAAAGATTTTATTTTCACCTATCATTTCAGAGGTTTAAGAGTCCATGGTGACACAGAGGCGTGACAGCAAGCATCGGGAATGGTAGGAGCGGGAAACTGAGAGCACACATCTTCACAGCACAAGGCCGAGAGAGAGAATGTCTGTGTACTCTCAAAACCTACCCCCCGCCCCGACTGACAAACTTCCACTAGCGAGGCTGAACCACCTCCCCAAAGAGTGCTACCAACTGCAAACCCAAGGCTCAAGTACCTGTGTCTGTGGGAGACACTCTTCATTGACACCACCACAGTTACCAAAAAGAAGATTCTTCATCTGTTGTTTGGGAAATTCTACGAGGCACTTGGATTTCAGGAAGCTTTCTCAGCTCCCCTCTATCTGCCAATGTTAGCATTTGGTCTAGCCCATCAGAAAGCTGTAGTCTAGCATCTGGAGCTTGAGCTCAGCTGGCAGAGGGCTTGCCTAGCATACCTGAGGTTTAATCGTCAGCACTGCACGAAATAAGTGTGGTGGCAACTGCCTGTATTTGCAACACTGGGAAGGTCGAGGTGTGAGTATCAGAAATGCAAGGTCATGATTGACTATAGAGTAAGGTCAAAGCTACCTTGGATTAGCTGAGTGCAACATTTTCAGAAAAAAGGGAGAGAAGAGAGGAGAGAGGAAGGATGGAGAGACTTTGACTCCAAGATTAAATGATCATCTTCCATAGAGAAGGATTGATTTATAAGTTGTCATTGACCTGACAGTCTTACACCCAGTATCACTTATGTCCAGGGAACCCTTAGAGTGCTGGACAAGTACCTCTCAAAATATCACAAGAATAGATGTGCTTCCCTAGTGAAAGTCACACTACTGAAAAGATAGTGGCAGAAGTTTTTCAAAACAGAAGAAAATACTTATTGACCTACAATTGTTCACAAAAGAAAAAGGAAACATGAAAACCAATGTAAAGAAGCCCATGGAACGTCTTCTCTCCTAACACAGTCTTGTTTTTACACACAGAAACATACAATGCCAATGAAAGCATATTCAATTTGCACTTGCTCACTTTACAGTGCTGTGAAATGTAAAATGGTGGCTGATGCCTTTTCAAATACTTTAATTGACAGTTCTAATAATTCCTTAACTCCTTAAAAAAATGTTAAAGTGAAAAAAACTGTTGTTCACCTCCTTAACTCTAGACCCTATCTGGCTAAATATAAATTCCCACAGAGCAAGCTGTCATTTTGTTTTGTAGTTATAAAACCATCAGTCACAATAAATGTGTTGAACATCTATTGGGAATACTAATTACACACCTCGCATGTGGCTCCATTCATTGTTGTGATTATTACATTTACATTTCATTCCCTGGGACAACATTCAACTGCAGAGGGAAAATGGTTCCTAGGAAGCAGGACAAAGTCAGCACTAAGCTTATAAATTAGTCTCAGGGAAGACACAGAATTTCAGCAGCGACCTGCGTTCTTCAATTCTGTCATTTCTAAACTGACCTCATGTGAGTCTCCTTGCATCAGTAAGAAAAGAGTTAAAACAGCATCCAACTGCTCTTGAAATCTGAAGAGAGTCAATCTGAGGCTCTAGAGAAATCTGGCAAGGTAATTCCTAACCTTTAAGCTTTGGAAACAGAAAAAAGAGAAAACAAGGAAGGTAATCTTCAATCAAAAGTAAACAATATAATAATTAAGGCTGAGAGAAAACAATCTAAACGTAAGTATAGGAGATGCGTCTCCACCGTGGAGCTAAAGCTGAACTCCAAACAGAGGTTATCTTTTCTCACATGGACCATGGACCAATTAAACAGATGGACAATCTGGGCAGGTGCAGCTAGTACACTTGCTTCAGTCATCGTGTTAATTTCTTAGCAACCAGAATCAACCATTCCCTCATTCCACTTTGTTTTTGCTGAGCTTCCATTGCAAATGCCTGAACTACAACAATTAGCCCAGATGCAGTGTCCCCAGGTGGATGGGGATTGACTGTGCTTCTCTCTATTAAGTGTGATGGAGAGGACGGGAGTCGACCTTCAACACAGCCCTGACTATGCTCTCCCAGCTTGAGAACCTGGGAAAAGTCACTTTGCCTCTCGGGACTTCATTTTCTTCATCCAGAAAATGAAAGAGTAGAAAGGAATCATGTCTAAGGTCTTTCTTCAGGTTCAAATGCTGAGGATCTAAGGTCTCGAATCTACAAAAGCAATAAGGTTAAAGCAGAGTATTGGCTAGCCTCTCCTCTAGATTAAAAACACTATGGCTTTATGATCTTATAAATGTGGACAGAGGACTGGACCAAAAGTAACTCTAATCCAATTTCAGATTCTCAGATTGAGTTCACATGCAAAGAAATTAATAAGGTTGCTATCAGCAAGTGCTGTTAGGATAATATTTAATAGCTCCTTCTGATAGTAGAAGAGAAAACATCCCCCTACTTAATGGAAAATTGTTTAAACACACTTTTTAGTAAGAATCATAAAAATAGCCATTTCCCATAAAATTGAAAGCAGCATCAGCCTGAGGACACAGTCAAAGATGAAAGCATTGTCACAATTGAAAAATAAAGACATTGCCAATAATCTAAGCGACCAATAGGCCAGAGATTTGATCAGTGGCAGAAGGCATCCCGTCAGTTTTTCCACAAAGAATTCTGGTGGTTTAAGTTTTCAGCTTCATCTTTTAGACTTTGCATCCCGGCTTCTCTAGTTCTGGACCTGTGACCCTCTTTGAAGTTTAGTTCCTTCATCTATAAATGAGAACAATAATTGTACTGGTTATTAGGGCTGGCATAAAAATTAAACAAGATCATCTCTATAAATGAATCAACAATGTGCCGGTACACTATGCTTGAAAGCCCCCAAGCACACAAGCTGGTAGTATTATTCATCTCTTTGAGTCTTAACAATTTACGTTCATTTTTTTTCCAATGAAACAATTTGGCTATGTATTTGCAGTTCCATGGGATGGGATTGCAAGGATGCGCTGCCTGAGCAAGTCAAGCTCAGGTCTGCTCTCAGCCTTGCCCAGCTCCTGGCTGCATCCTCATTCTTCAAGACCCCCAGATGAGCGTCCCTTGCTCAGTCAACCCCCCTGTGACCTCTGCCTCAGAGTGAGCTAGGACTGGGGACTGTCCCTTTGTTAATGCTCTCCACAGCACCTCCAGTGGGATTCTTAGTCCCCTGTCATTTCTTTGCGGACTCTTATTTGCCTCCCTGTCTATAAACCCCTTGAGAACAATGTGTCAGATCTCTGTACCCACCATAGGATCCAGGACTTGATCAAAACGCAATGGAGTTTGTTGAGTGAATACATCTATGAGTTAATCAACAATATCTATGAAATTACTGTAATCTATAATACAAACAGAAGAGACCAATTTCTTTAGAATCAAATTAAAGAAAATCCATAGATACCACAATAAAGGCAACAAAGAGGTCAAATAGCATTAACCACAGATACTGTAAAACACACTAGACGGAGGCAGCACTTGAGCTGAGCTTTGACTTCCCAGTACTATGATCCTAACAAAGAAGAGGCGAGGAGAGCGTCTGAGAGTGATCATAGGAGACTGGCTGGAATGAAATGACAAGAGTATGAATGTCACCCCACTTGGAATGTGACCACTGAGGAAGCCCTGAGGGACTTAAGCTGGGGGAGGACCAATCAGATAAGCAAACCTAGAGATAGGTATTCTCGAAACAAGCTAGAAGATTATTAAATAAATTCTCAAGTGGAAAGACCGGTATCTCCAGCCGCAATGAAGAAGGACCAGCCATAAACAAAAAAAGCAGACAGTGATGCCAAGAGGCATTGGGAAGAACTGCCATGTCCATGTTTAAAGGCATACCCTAAACCAACTGGCACTACCCTTACACCCATCATAGTCGGTCAATATAAACATCTCAAGAAATTAAAGTTTTCACAAGTCCCTGGGTCCCTGGATAAATTTACTAGACACTTCCTAATGGCAAACTCAGACTTCTTCAAATAAGGTTGAATTTGATAGATTGAGTGGGGGAGCTAGTTTGATTTTATAAATCATAATTTCTACGCAACAGAGATGATAACCAGGGAGTTTTAGGATGGAGAACAGATATCACCCCTTATTGTCTGAGGTCTTAGATCCTGACAATCAAGAAGTGTGAGACCTCTGAGGCACAATAACCACCAAACAGCAGGATACGCCCATGGTTGCGATGGTGGCACAAATGATCAGGGGACAATCATCTGCTTTTTGGTTGGATTTAAGGTCAACTCCACAGGAGGAAACACATGCCCGGTGCTGCAAGCATGGCTAAGAACCACGAACAGGGAGTTCACTGGCCCTAGGGGTGAAGCCACTACTATTGTTCTGCCACATGGTCACAGTAGCACACTGCCCTCTGACTTCATATCTCTCTACCCATAGGTAAGCAGCTCTCGCAACTCAGAGACATTTCTCTGTGTGGTGGATAAAGCTGAGCACAGAAACACATAACTGGCCAAACACATACAGAGAGTATGTGTCTAGAGAGTGCTAAGCCAAAATGGGTCTCTTTCTACAAAGCTCAGGGACCATCACCGAAGAGGTGGCAGAAGGATTTGAAGAGCCAGAGGTCTAGGAGGACCAGACCAAAACTTATCTTCTGGACACAGCGGGACTACTGCACTCATGACGTCACAGTACTTGTCACTACCCATACAAGACCTGCATGACGGCAAGAGGGTCAACATTCCAACAGGGAGGAAGAAGGGGCTCACCGGCCCCCACTGCTAGCTATTAACAGCTGGTGGTTTCTGGGAGAGGAAGAGTCAGTTGAGTTTTCTTTAAGTGTGGGGTTCCTGGTAGTTGGGTCAACCACATTCCTATAGACAGGCAGGCCCACACCCATGAGAACATGGGCAGTACAAACAGGAGCTGATGGACTACTTAAGAAAACAAAGACATGAAGTATGGAGAAGTTATGGGTAGTAGGCAGATCTGAGAGGAGTTAGGACGAAAGGTGTGAGGTAAATATGATCAAAATACATTCATATAGAATTCCTCAAGAAATAATTAAAATCTATTTAAAGGAATATTGCATGGTGAAAAAGAAACAGGCATTAGAGAAGATACCAAAGGAGATGCATGTCATGTATACATATTTCTAAGATATCAAATTCTTGCTTCTAGCTACTTATTCTAGACATAGCGACTGAGCAGGGAGCAGGTTGGAGGTTTGAGTAATACAGAAAGAAGCCTTAGTAGAGAGAGAGGAAGGCCGATGCATCGAGATACAGGCCTTTAGTGTCCCTCCTCCCTTTGATAAATCAGCCATTTAAAACAAAAACAAAAACTAGGAGAGAAACACAAAGAATATCATACATTTTAAGCACATTACTAATTTTTCAACTATTTCAAGACAGAAGGCCAAAAGTGAGTCCTCCTGTGTTTAAGAGACTAAGAAGTGTGGGTTTGGAACAACATTTAGGAAGGAGATCAAGCAAGCCAATGTCAGGTGTCAGGGGAGGATGGGGTGTCGGTAAAGGAACTCACAAAAGAGGAGAGAAAGCTCATTGTTCTTCCAGTTTCTACTTAATCAGGGCTTTTTTTTCCCTTGTTGTGGACAGGTACATAGAAATGGAACTGATGGTGAGCGTGGGCACCCCTAACTGAAGCTGCATGGAGTTGGAATGGCCATTCCTTCTGTACAGAAGCTCACTGCAACAGAGTTTGCGAGCAGGGACGTGGCTGTTGGAGAAACTACCGTAAGCTAGCTGTGTGATCATTTTCTCTGTGAGTTCATTACCATGGAGTGATCTTTATATTTCAAATAAAAACCACTTTCAGGAATTTTCCAGATGCACAGCTAGATTTTTTTTTTATATACACCGATGTGAATTTAGTTGCAGGGTTCTGGAGGTTATATCAACCACAAACATCCTGATCCTGTAGTAACTCTCTGACCTAAATGGAAGAGAACCCTACTGGGGAGGCTGATTGTTGGGGGGGGGTGATGGAAGGGCTTACATGACATTAAACTATCTAATCACCGAGCAAAGTCCAGATCACGCAAGAGAATCGTATGTGTGGGTTTATACCCATGATTTTAGGTTATTTCCTAATTTCATCTTCCTATCCTGTGGCAAAAGCCTACACATCCTTCTGTTGTTCTTCTTTGGTCTACATCAACCAAAATTGCCTCCCCTCCATTTCAGTTTTGGAAAGAGGAAGAAGAGAAAGGGCTGCTGCAGTGTCCTCAGCACTCTCTCTACCCTGCCTCAGGCATCCACACTGGAGGAGAGGCTCACGGGGGAACCAGTCTAGAGTTTGGTTTGGAGTTTCAAGCATAACAAAACCATGGAGGCCACCAGGAACATTCCCAGCACCTCCACATCTCCATCTCCAAGACTGCACTAGAGAGCCCGTGCCTGTGAAGTGGTCTGAAGGAGGGGGCAGTAGAGCAGACAGTCAAGGAAACCGCAAAGCAATGGATTACTGGTTAGAAAAGCCCTACGGAGCTGTGCATTGTTTTCTTTAATTGTCTATCTTAGCTTTCACCTCAGAGCAATGATCAGAACCTGAGAGAAGACCCAGGCCTGAGTAATTTCTACATCTCATCCTCCATTCTCTGAGGCCACCAGCAGTATCAAGCCACCCCTATCGATGCTTAGACATGTCCCTTGGCCCCACGTCTTAGAAGAACGACCTCCCTGCCTAGCACGGGACAGCTTCTCCCACAAGTGGCTCACTCTCATCTCACCCGTCCCTCTCTGGAATTGCTTCACCCCACCAGATCTAAGGCCTTGCCCTCCTCCTTATCGACTGAATGGTTCTCACTTATTTGGAAGCTGTTGCTTGCTTTGTTCTCTGCCAACATAGTACCTGGCATATCCTAGGCATTTCAAGAAATATTAGCTTCCTGCTTCCTTCTGGTTGGAAAACTTCAACCTCTCATCACAATGGGGCATTAAAGCTGGTTCCTTGTAGGCCAATTAAAGAGAAGGAAGCGATAAACACTGTGGGCTCACAGAGAGCCCCTCTCTTCTTTGCTGATGGATAGCTCTCAACCTCCTTTTAAAGAAGGAATAAATATTGCTGGGGTTGGTGGTTCCAGGGTTCAGGAGGTCCATGAACTCAAAGACAGCCTTGGCTATAGAGTGAGAGCTTGTCACAGTAAAAGGGGGTGGAGAGAGGGAGAAAGGGTGGGAGAGGAAGTGGGGAGAAATAAATTATAAGGCTGGCACAAAACTACCGGCACACTGCAAGCTCACATCTCGAGCACTAGATATCTATGAACTCAGTCTTCACAATATCCAAAATATGTAGTTCCTATTCTGATTGGCATCTTACACATGACTATACCTTGGCACACAGTTAAGTGACTTGCCAAAGATCCCAACTAGACAAGAGTCAAGGCGGAAGGCAGACACAGGCAGCCTGGCTCCCAAGCACGTGTTTTCATTATGCCCTTAATTATTCCCAGTAGATACGTTCTGTGAAGTCACCATGAACACAGAGTTAATGGGTACTAAACCCTTGCTCTCTGAGAAGAAAACAGGGTGGGTCCCTGGAAGATTCTGGTCACAGTTTACCAACTGATCAACGCAAAACCTTACTGTAATGTGTGTTTCTCCTTAAAACAATATAAACTGTTGATTCATTAACATCGAACTCAGTCAACCGCATTACAAGTTACACCTAAACACAGCTTATCTCTGGCAGCCTTCTGCACTGAGAAACACAAGAGAGCACTTCAGCACTGTGCCTGGGGGCCTCACACACAGTAAAAACACAAACAAAAGGAATAAAAAACGCCAACGCTCTGCCACTAATAAACCCCCAAAAGGACATGCTTCACAGTATGAAGCAATATGAAAGTCTGTCGGGTTGAGCCTTAGGAACGAAGATACAGAGTAGATGACTTCGAGTTTTTCTCATGCCACACATGGCAGCAAAATTCTGAGAAAGCATCCTCTCTATAGACTGGGGGGCTTCAGGTCAATTCCAATGAGCAAGGCTTTAAGGACTAAATCTGTGGCAGATCTGGGCTGACTGTGTGCCCTCTGCACCCTTTTTTTGTGTATAATTCTCCAGGAAAGGAGAGATCCACAGACTTTCCACATTCTTCTTGCCCCGAAGGCTGCTGCAGCCGAAGTTTCCCAACTGCCACCATCCTTTCCCCAGCCATCAGTTTCTCAGCAAACTCACAGCCACAGCTTCACAGCGGATTGAGGGGAATGGATGTAAATCAGACCCGGTGTCTGTTTGGACACGTTGGTGCTCAGATATCCTGCCCATAGAAACCAAAGAGACTTCCCAAGGCCCCACCATCCTTTCCCTATACCTAAAATGCCTAACAGAAAACACCTTCTGAAAATACCTTCTGTAACTAACTTGGGTCTTGTACTCAAATTGGGAACTGCATCCTCCCACTCCAAATTGCTGGAAATATCCTGGCAGAAATACTCTAAAGTCTACCCCCAAAACAAAAATCTGTCTCCACAAAAATATCTTTAAAATCGATTATATTTCTGACAACGGAGCATTGAGAAAGTTTGACAGTGTCTCCACAAAGCACCATTTAAATGCTTTCCTGATATAAGGAGAGTGAATTGTCGTTAGGCTCAAACTGCTTTTTAAATGAGTGTTTTTGTGGCTGTAGAAAACTAGCATAAATGCCTTGCACAGACGCACATGGTTCTAGAACTCCAAAGAACAATGGCCCAAATAGTTATCTATATGGCATACACATTTCCCCCCACACACACACACACCAAAAAGGAAAAAGCTGAATTTGAAATGCCAGTCAGTAAGATTTCCTGGCTGTTAGAAGCGGTATTGTCATGTGTCTTCCTGGGAACGCAAAAGGGTATTTTATTGTAAACTATAGCCTCTGTGGCCTCCATGCTCTTCTCAGTCTGGAACAGGGGAGCCAAATGGAGGAAGAAATAAACTACCCAAGCCACTTAACTAAGTGGAAATTGCTTCCTTGTTTCCCTTCAAGTTTCTATCCATAAAGCTGAGATGGGAGATCCTTTTTGGAATTCTCCATCTAGTCCATGACCTTCTGAGTTACGAACGTACACTCTTGAACTGTTGTATCGGCTTTCCTATGGTAAAGAGGAAGTCTCCGGACCTGTTCCAATGTCGTTAAAATAATAGATGAACTAGGTCTATAGAGAAATAAGCCAGAAAAGGTAGAGGAGGAATCCGAGCACAAACAGATGGAACTAAAGAAGAAAAGAAAGCTTGATGAGATGGCATGCAAAGCCAGGAAGAGCTCAAGGGGAGTGTGAAGCTTTCGCTTATTTGAAGATAAAGGAAACAAGAAAATATGAGAATGAATTGAAAATTAAAAAGAAAAAGATGACGACGAAAAGGGATTGGTGTGCAGATGGCAGTTTCTAACCGAATAACTGAAGCTATTCGTTATGAGAAACTAAGAGGTAATAATTTGTTTTTGCAGTCTTAGAACAAATAAAAACCCCGTAAGTTTCAAACAACAACAACAGCAAAGCTGCCTGCTGACTAGTGCAAAACACGCCCTGTCCACTCCCGGGACCCCTACAGTGTCCTGGCATTTGGAAGGCAAGGAAGGAGCTGAGGCCGCAGAAGCCGGGACTAGAATGGAAGCTGAGAGAAAGCAAAGGGCGGGCGGGCAGCTGCGCGACTTCCAAACTTGGAGAAAAGCGCCTTCTCCACTCTGCAGATCCAGCAAGGCTCCCAATTTGAAAAGCTCGCCTCAATGCGCCTATTTCTGAACGCTCCTTGACAAATGTCATTAACACAAAGCGAACCTTCACAGTGTTTCTACGTATAATGCCCAGGAACTCCAAAAACTAGAAAATTACAGGGAAAAACCCCAAGTCTACCACCTTGTTAAAGATAACTGAGCCCAGTAGGAAAAAAGTCGGGGGAACGAACACATAACATTTGTCCCTTTTAAAAATTCAAAGGATGGGGAACCCCACATTTGTTTATGGCTTGAGGGAGTTTGGCATTTCTACATAGCAGTTACAGGCACTTAGTCAATTGCAGTATTAATCTGATTGGTAATATCATTGGAATTTCTTGATTCTTAAATTATAGCCAAATAATCAAAATAAATCAAATATATTAGAAGACTTCAGTGTATGTATAGGATAAACATCCCTGTGCTACACAGTATCCAGAAAATACTTCTGATCCAGATAGAGCCCCATACTGTTACTATCATCATCGTCGTCATCCACCACCATTACCATCATTACCATCATCTTCCACACTGTCATCCTAGGTCATCACCACACTGTCCTATCAATTATAAATGGTAACCACAACCTTAGTTTTTAGACCAAGCTACTTGAAATCACTACTTCATTAAACTACATAAAATTCTGTTAGTTGGGACCTAAACACTTATATTTGTTACCATCACATTTTAAGAAAATATAGATAAATAAACATTATTTTTGAACACTATTTATTAAGTAAGACGAATGTATTCCTGCAATTCCTAATAATATTCTCCAGGCGCAGAACATGTCAATTATGCCTTTTCCCCCAGTCCTAAGACAAAGCATATCATAAAGGTGTCCCCTTAACTTCCAGACCACTTCAGCACTAAGGAGTAAGATGGCAGGATGAAGCGGGAACTCTTTACAAAACAAAATTATCCACCAGCTCACTGCAAGAGCCAAACCCGTAAAATAAAATTCCTCTGTAACTTTGATGAACTGTCGCCTTCTCTTGGTAAAAGTCCATATGTTTCCACTCTGTTTGGTGTGTGTGTGCAAACGGCTCTACTTTTTGGATTTATCTAGAATCTCTCTGGGAGTATGCATTTTGATTCGAAACAAGTATAGCCATTCCACATTTTCCTTTCCTGAATAAGAGAACTGAAACTCAACATTGAAATGAAAAGCTAATTTGCTTCTTTCTCCCCGTTCAGTTTCCTGAGGCAGAAGGTGGGGGGCACTCTGTACGCTCCTTCAACCTGGACCTTCCCAAATTACCCTAAAATAATGCTGACATCACAGGGAAGACAGAGAGGGTTTATCTGCATATTGCATGGAGTTGGTAAAAACATGATTCAGATTTGTGAATTTCCTGATACAAAACTTTCCACAGCCCTCTTGGACTGTGGATATTCTAGAAAAGTATCTATAACACACATGTTTCTTTATGATGAGCAAATGAATGTCACGTAGTAATAAATTCCATCTAGATTTGGCTTGCAGGAAAAAAAGATTTCATGTTGCCGTCACTCTCTATTTCTAACAAAACCCCTGGCCACTAAGATCTGTGCCTTGCTCTAGCACACACAAACACACGGATAGTCAGTCAAATGAGGGTAAAGCAATAGCAAATGTCTCAGGCCTGTGGAGCCTTCACACTGCCTTCACGTGTTCTGTCTCATTCGAAAAAGCGCCATGTTCTCATCATCCTGGAGGGGCATCCTTTGTTGTCCTCCCCTGCTGCCCGCTGCCCCGACCATTTAGGTTTTTAAAGTATAAGAAATCAAAAATTCTCAACCTGAATTTTCTCAAATTATGAATTTCACAGCACATATATATATATACATATATTCATAAAGAGTAAGTAACAAAAACTGTGGAATGGGATCCAAGTTAATATAGACAGAAGTTGGGAATGAGTGACAGTTACCCCTAAGAGATCTCTCCGAGGTGGGTACAAGCCACGCGGGGCCGAAGAAAAAGAAAAGGGGTTCAGAGATGTGGTACCATTTAGATCCAATCATACACTGCTATACCAGGGTGTGTGGCACTATTCTTGGATTAGTTTGATATGTCAGGTAGTCGGCAACAACTTAAATGATTAAAACATGTCATAGCTAAAAGAAAAAGAGTGGCCAGATCATTCGAGTGCATGAGAGGAATTATTGGAAACTTGAACATCAGTCTCTCAACTCTCTCCCTGGAACTTCTCAAAGCTGAGAAGTAGTCTTCAGTGATCACCACAAACAAACCAGTTCTCCAAACTATACAGACATCATCTCGAAAGTACCAGGGATTTGGCTGATGTGGAAGGTTCGCCCATGTATTTGTTAAGTTTTGCTTCATTTTGTTAGAAAAATGGCCAGTATGCTGCCCTTAGAAATACTGACTAACTAAACTAAAATTATAATATCTGGGCATCAATAAACACCCATGTTACATTTTTTAAATTATGGTCACAATAACTGTTTCATCTTTAACTTTCTTTGAAATCCTCAAAGCTGGCTAAAAGCTAAAGAAGAATTCTGGATAAAATTGCTTCCATGAAATTTTCAGTAAGATACTGCCCATAAAACCACAACTTGTTTATTATGAATGTATCATGTCTCAGTAACGTTATCTTGGCAGGTGACAGCAATTCTTGCCTTATTACAAGCCCCAAGCCATGTTACCTGCTACTCCTCTTCATATCTAAATATGGCTGCATGCTGTGGCTAATGGAGAAGGTAGCCGCAACAGGTAGATGTTGAGTGATTCAAACTTCATCCAAATTCCCTGAACATCCCTATGGCCACTAGGACATGCAGGTGGGGAGTTCACAAGGTATCCCTATTCCACCACTGGAAATAGTCAATCCTAGTCTGGCTGGGCCGCAGGCACCAAGGCAATGCGTATGGGAGAAATAAAGTGAAGATGGACCAATTAGCTTTGGGGTTTGTATAAATAAAACAACAGCCACTTGCCTAAGTCGTTTATTTTCTCCTGAGTCCATTTTAGATCTGTATCTTCCAACTTCTTTAACCTCAACCCACAGTAAGAAATATACTTTTCACAAGTCTGGCACCCAAAGGCAAAGAAAGTCAGAACTGGCCCAAACTGTGTTCTCATGCACGCTAAAACACTATTCTCTCAGGCTTCATTTCATTTTCAGAACCTGGACCTGGTAAACTGACTTCATCTACTGAACCATGAGGAGCAGTTTGTCAAAGCTCAGCTTTCAGCCACCAAATGATTGAGAACTACCTAGGAAAAGTGAAGATTTTTGAAAAGAGCCTGTTCAACTGCTTTCTTTCTTTTTTTTATTAATCCAGAGTTATTCAAAAAAGAAGATCTCAGAAAGAACAAAATCTATCATAAATGCCCATTAGAAACACTTGCATAGACACTTCCCTTTTTCCATAAGTAATAAGAGACAGAATTCAAGCAAACCAGCAAAGGTGTTATAGAAAATGAGCCAAATAAGAAAATCTAAAACTAAATTTCCACCCAGAATTCCACCTGTGTGCAACATTTTTTTTTTGCTTTACTTTTTATAAGAATCCCTTGTCATTTGTTTTTTTTTTAAGCATCTGAATATTATTTGGAGGAAAAGTTTAAGATGGGGTATTCTGTGGCGAGATTCTTTGCCGCAGAGATGATGGGCGGTGTTGAATAAGATGTGATCCCTCTTTATTTTCCCATGTTCACTTTGTAATTATCAGCAAGGCAGTAAATAACCCGCCAAGGAGCCGCTCATTAGTCCCCATTGAAATTCAGTGGCATTAATTTGCAATAAAAGAACTGAAAATTAAATGGAAGAGAAAATACTTTGGGGACTCCATCACAAGGTTACAGGACTCACATCTTCACAACTCTCTCCTCCACATCAAGGAATTTAACAAGGATGAATTAGACTTAATCGCTAGATTTTGTTCTTCAGGCTTAGAAGAAAAAAAGTCTAGAGAAGAAATCATTTTCCTCTTCCATCTTAACCCTGAATTAAAGCAAGTTAGATTAATTTGAACCCAACAATTCTTTTTTTTAAAGTTTTGTTCACTGTTTATCCTGAATGTGAAATCTGGGCCTGGATACACTTCAGTATCTAGTGCTTTGGTTCCCTGTGTGGGCTGGAGGTGAGCATGGATATACCAAGAAATCACCCTTCAATAGCCTCTGGGGCCAATCTGCACCTTGGTCCTGTTTTTTCTGCTGTAAATACATCTGGACACAGAATACTGAACAAAAAAAAAAAGTCCAAGGCTTGTAATGCAGAAGGTCTGGACACAGGCAGGAGCCAAATGCCAGGAGCCAGTCTACAGTGGGCGAGCTTAGATTCAGCAGCATATGGGCATCTGAAGATGTATACCTGACCCATGGAATATTGACCCGTAGGCAACTCTACAGGTAGGTTTTTACCAGACCCACCCACCTACTCCTTCTGCAGGCCCACGGGGGCAAAGCGGAAATGAGAGAAAAAGGACATCAAATGTAATCATCATCATCATCATCTCTTAGGAGAAACTAAAATTGAAGACACAAAATAGTCACTTAGGTCACCGAGAGTCTCTGTGCCCTGGATTCCCCTGTGTCCTGGACTGCCCTGGCTTCTTGCACAGTGCCTGCCTGCTGGGCAGGACGGAGCTAACCCGCGTGCCACTCCTCTGCCCGCTGGACCAGGCGTGAAACTTAGCTGCGGGGTATTACTGCGCTGTTGCCTCTATGTGGTAGATTCTAAACACACAGGACATCTATAAATTCCCAGCTGTCAGAAGTCATATGCCAGCAGTCCGCTCTAACTCGAACTCAGCCAGAAATCAAAACTTGCTGAGACCCATTCAACTCCCATACCAGCTCTTCTGAGCAACCGGAACTGAATCCAGAACCCTGGAACGGGGAAGACAGGGAAAGAGATCCAAACGCACCTCTGCCTAAAAACCTCATCGTCTCCAGTATATCTTGCATATTTTCAGTCCAATACTCTAAATAAAAGAGTATTGAACCCGACACACTGAAACATTTTTTTAAAAAAATAATGACTAATAAATTACCCCTGAGCTCCATTAACCACAAACACCTCCATCTTTAAATAATAAAGGAGGTCCTTGCACAACCCCCCCTGGCCACCTGGGGTTTATTCGCTTTGGGGTGTTCTCCCCATAAATAACTTCTTTGAACTGTTTTTCCAATGGTTGTGTAGTTAGGAAACACGGGCCTTTTGAATCTGCCTCTCCTACAGAAACTGCGGGCAGAGAATATTGTTGCTGTTGTTATTGTTATTGTTTTTAAGCTGCCCATGGAGAGAAGGCGGGCTCCGCAGAGAAACCTTCCTGACTTTCCGGAGGAGTGGGAGGGGGTGATCTGTGCCCCGTGAGGTTCCCCCCTCTCGCGCTCCCTCCCCGGGCCAGCCCTGGCACAGCGGCCAACCGGCCAACCCGACGTGGCGCGGGTACCTGTAGAAGGCGGGAGGGCCGGTGTCGCGCACGGCGTAGGCGCTAGGCTCATTCTCCAGGTAGTAGGGCACCTGCTGGCCGTGCGGGTGCAGGAAGGGCGACAATTGTGGCGGTGGTGGGTGCAGTAGCATCAGGGGACTCGGCGACACGCTGTTGAGCTGGGGAAAAGCCCCCAGGCTGTTGGCACCGAAGGCGGCAGCCTCGGACCCAGGGCCATAGGCGATGCCCGACTGGCCATAGACCGGCGCCGAGGCAGCTGCGGCGGCGGCAGCGTTGAACTCGTAGGCGGCGCCCTCGGGGTAGTTGAACACGGCGGGCTTGCTGCTGTCCACAAACACCTCGCCCAGGGCCCTCTCCAGGGGCATCTTGAGCTGCGGGCGGTTGAGGGGCTCCAGCTCGTTCCCTTGGATCTGATGCAGCAAGGCCATTCCCGAGGCTTTGGTGTGGAGGGTCATGGTCATGGTCAGTTGCAGCCGGCCAGGCACAGACAGGCTCCCCTCGCTTGCAGAGGGCTCAGCAGTGGACGGGCCACCTGGAAAAAAAGCAGAGCCTGCAGTTAAGAGGCGATGCAGCGCAGGTACCCTCAGGTACCCTCAGCGTGAGCACTGGCCTTGGCCCTGCCCAGGGGCAGAGCGATCCTGCAGAGCCCAGGTGACCCAACTCCAGCGAGCGCGCCCCGCCACTCCCGGGTTCTCCAACTTTACATACTGGTCTTCCCTGATCTTAGACATTGCAAACCTGCTGGAAGCCGCCTACCGAGGGCTGCTGCTTTCAGGCACTGTTGGAAACATCACAGCGCGAGCGCGCCCTAAGAACCGCTTCCCTGAACTTAACTTTCCTGGTCTTCGCTGCTGGAATTCGCTGCAGGGGGTGTGAGGGAGCAGAGGCTCACCGGCAGCCATGTCCCCACCCCCACCCCCAGGAAGACTAGGTTTGCAACAAATGCAGACTAAGCCACAGGCCGCTTTTTCCTGATGTGTTGCCTATGTGCCGGGTGCCAGACTCCAATCTGCCTCTGTTTGTCTCTCTTTCTGTTTGATTCGGTCTTCTTGTTGGCTGGAAGTACGTAGTGTATGCATAGAATGACCCTGGGAGGACAGGAACTGTATCTGTAACTGAGATATGGCAAATAGGATGGGGTGTGTGGTTGCATATGCAGCCAGCCACAGACAGCTATATTTAGCATTGGCGGACACAGGAGGCATCTAGGGCCAGGAGAGCGGAGATGGTGCATGTATAGGAAGACCTGTACTTGGAGTCAAGAGAGAACGGCCAGCCTTCAGCTTCCACATCTACCAAAAAAAAAAAAAAAAAAACCACCAAAAAACCTAACCGCTCACCAAGGGGTCCTTCCAGCACAGCTAGCCATCACAGATTCGCCCAGCTTCGGCTTTTCTGTTTTTGTTGGACCCCAGTAACAAATTCGCTTCCTTTTGAAATTCTCATGCGGATATGATTCAGAAAAACCTTCAGTTAGGCGCACATGGGTGTCCCTGCCTTCCACAGGTTATGCAACCAAAACTTGGAAAACTGAACGTGGCATGAGACGTTTTCCTATAAAATATCACCCGGGGTCCTTAACCATAGCTCTGGCTATTAGATAGCCCTGTCCTACTAACCAGAAACTTTGGAAAGCCTCCCCTGCCTTCCAGCTCTTGAATTCTACAAATGGACCCTCTGGGCTCACTTGAGGTAGGGGCACATGGAATCAAATACCTGAATGACAAAGAGGTAAAAAGAAGTTTATAATCCATTATTGAATTAAGTTCTGGCTGCTCATACATACACACCTGTTACTGTAACAAAAGATATGTTTATACTTTTTAAAAAAATAAACTGTCTTTGCCCCCAACCTGATATCCCCAAAACACCCATTAGCATTTGACTTTAATTGCTATCCCATATACTCCCAAAGAGTACCTGATACTCTTTGACGTGCAAATGTCAAGGTTGCTGTTACTAATAGTAACACTTTAAAAATATTTTCTGAGTAATTGTTTATCTAATTCTTAGAAAAACAGATCATTTTGGATGATACACAGCTAAGCTGATTTAAATCCGAAGACAAAGTTTGGTGTCCATAAGTATAGGTGACAGCAAAGAAAGGGTTAAAAGCACACTAGGTGAATCGCAGATATTTCTCTTCATGGCCAGCAACCATTACTTCTAAAGCAATCTTTTTACAGAAGATTTAGTTTCCGTAAACCACACTTTCAATTTTCCAATGCCTTTTTAAAGCACACGCAAAAGCAAGCACTTCGTGGGGCTCTTTAAAAACCCGAGCCTGCCAAATTATATAGAAACGGTACAAAGAATCCTACAAGTCCAGAAAGGGGGAAAAAAGGGAGCCGTGCAGATCTCCCTGATAGAAAAATAGCACAGCCTCCTCTCCGGCTAGGATACAGACAGTAGGCAGAAAGGTAAGTTGCTTTCTCAAAATGCTCAAGCTACAGAGAGAGAAATCAAAAACCGATCCTACCCTGCTGGTTCAAGAGTGCCTTTCCAGAAATGTTCCATGGGTTTGTAGAGGTGAGGGCCGAGACAGTAAGAAGGAAGGAAGGAATGTGCTCCAATGATCCAGTGGCTCGGTGTGTGATCAAGCCAAAGCCTGTGTGGATGTGTTTGTATGTGGAGTGGCAGGGACTCTCGGGAAGCTGCCAGTAGGCAGGGCACTTGGCAGCCCCTCCCGGCAGACGCGGCAGCTGGGCTTCTGCGCGACGCTGGATGAATGGCAGTGGGAATCGGGAGTCGGGGAGACTTGCTGTCTGCTGAGGGACAGCAGAAGCACAGCTAGAGGCAGCAGCGGCAGCGTTCCTAGAAGAAACTCCAGCTCCCTTTGCTCCCTACCTGTGGAGCCAGAAGTGTCCCGTGCTTTCTGCTATAGATGGAACAGGGCTGACAGTAAATCACAGGTTCACAGCTAAACTCGAAGGGCCGTCAAAGTGTGTGGGGCTCGAGTTTACAAACTGTGCCAGGGAAGGGTCTCCCTAAACAACGTAATTTAACAAGCAAAGCCTTCTGGAATACGTGTAGATCAAAGCGCTCTTAGCCCCACTTCACCTCTGAATGAGATGCTCAACGGCCATGCTACCAGTGCCATACGGAGG
The DNA here is from genome assembly GCA_004026605.1 of Ondatra zibethicus. Taxonomy (NCBI): domain Eukaryota; kingdom Metazoa; phylum Chordata; class Mammalia; order Rodentia; family Cricetidae; genus Ondatra; species Ondatra zibethicus. The sequence continues at coordinate 30,074 of PVIU01011677.1, read as the reverse complement.
TCAGACTTTGCAATAAATATTTTGGCATTCCAGAGATACATTTCCAACTGAAATGCGATACTCCCCCACCTCATTAACCAAACCCATGAGCCTCTCCATCCAGAGCCCATTGACTGCTGTCCATAAACACATACCCCCAAAAGAGATTTTAATCTTAGAGCTGGGAGTATGAAGCAGCTTGGCTTTAAACTGGTCTCAAGTTCCCAGGCGTTCAGGCATTGGTTGTAGACAGAGGTCTCTTCCAGCAGTGCTTGCACCTGGATGCACCTGGTTCTCAGCTCATCTCTCCCCCACAGCACAACACAGAGGAGTGAGGTACCCTGCCTTAAGCCCTCACCCTGGGTCCCAGGACACAGGAGGCCTAGTGAAGCCTTTGTTGCCAGACCTTAGTCACCACCTTAGGTATTAAGTGACTCTAATCACAATGCCAGGAGTGGCCGGTCTCCGGCCCTAGGACCCTAGGCGGTTACCAGGAGATTTATGAGTGGTACCTGAGCCAGTACAAAGAAAGCAATAGAGAGAAAAAAGACTAAAAGTAACACACCACAACTACACATTGTTTTTTTGTTTGTTTGTTTGTTTTTGGCAAGACTAAAGGTTATAATGGCAGAACACAGTTCCCTCAACAATCTGCAATGGCCATAAATACCTAATATAAATAAGTATTGAGAGGAATGGTGTGCATAACATGCATTCGCCTAGCATATGGGAAGGCCCGGGTTCAAGTTCGGGCACTGCACAGAGAAACAAGAAAGTAAGCATCGCCAAGAATGGTTGTTAACCCTTTGTTGGAGATAGTGTTGACTCCTGGTGACAGTGGTATCTTTTGTAGGTCAGCCATGGCCACCCATTTACCAAGCCAGTCCAAAACAAAAGTGTGCAAGGAAGGAGAGAGAAAGAGTAGAAGACAAGAGAGCCAAGGAAAGTTGGCATGAAAAAGAGAAATGTGGGGTGGAGGCCTGCGAGGAAAAGCTATCATCTCAGGGACTTTGGCTGTGGAGAAGGCTATAATCCCAGTTAGCCTGAGATAGCCCAAGAAAGACAGTTTGGGCATAGCATCCAGGCTCCCAGGACCAGGGGCTGTGGGGAAAGCATGGCGCACCATGCTGGTGCCCTCTGGTGCCCTAGCCACCAATGTCCTCCCAGATTCTCGTCTCTCTCTTCTCTTGACGCCCACACTGACACATTCTACTGCTGCAGCCTCCTGGCATGCCCAGGTGAAGACGAGAACACGGGTTTGTCTTGCTCTCCTGCCCAGTGCAGTCTCCGGATCCCATTGCCAAGGGCCTCCTGCTCAGAGCTAATACAAGCACCCATCTTCATTCTCTCCACCTCAACATAGCACTCCCTTCAGGGTCTTCAGACAAGGCACCACTGACGCTCTCCAGTCCCCAGCTTAAGACATCGCTATTTCCTCTAGGGCCTGACACTCTTTGGCCTTCTATAGCCAGCCAAGAAGCAACCCCTGAGCCTATAGCTTTGTGCTCTCTCCCTTCCCACTGCTTCCCCCCTCCCCGCCTCTTTCAGCTCCTCTTACCTCACCCATCCAAGGAGTCTTCCACGCACCGCTCCTTCTGTTTCTTTCCTCCCCGACCTCTTCCCTTGTCCCGCCACCGGTTTCTCTTCCTGACTTTTCATTGCTGCAGATTCTACCTTGTCCAAGCTCCATCATCATCCCAAACCCCAGCTTCCCTAAGAGCCAAGGCCTTCCTCTCTCCCAGACCTGCCCTTTCTAGTCTATCACCTCCAACAGGTAGCCGGGGCTTCAGGCAAATGAAATCCCTTTTTCCAAAGACCCCCGAAGCCTGTCTTCTTTTTTCTTAGACTCTCCACTTCCCTGGCTTGGTAGAAAGCACATGTGCCTTCTTGACCTAAACAGCACCATATTCTCACGGTCATCCTCCAAGCCCTTCCTCCTCCGAGTGACTGTTGTTCTCAGCCATTTATCATCTTCCTCCCTGAACTGAAGTCATTTTTATCACCTCATCCCGCTGAGGAGAAACTCAAACCCAACGCAAGGTTCCACTCTGAGAGCTTGAATCCGTAGCATCCTGTCTGGTCATTGTTAGGTCACCAAATATGGGCTAATTTCCTATTTTGATACTTCAAATGACAAAATGATATCCCATCTGTCCAAATGACCATTGCTGAAAACTGACTTCCCACGTGATCATGGCCATCCAGCACTTTGCCAACTGCTTTTTTTTCTTTTTTTCTTTTTCTTTTTTGTTTTTTTGTCTGGGATACTATCTTCCTACCGTCACAGCAACTGGAGCCATAAAACCTAACTTCAAAACTCATCCAATCTCAACGCATAAATTGGCAATGCTTGGCCGCATGATTCACCAGAGAGCATTTCATTTTAGTTCTTAACCAAGCAGGACAAGGACCAGACATAGCTTCCTCTCCATCCACACTGAAGGCTTTTTACATTTACAAAAACACTGTCCCTCTACAACATGAAAGAAGAAGAATGGGGATGTAGTCGCATCATAGCTTGTGTGACCAGCGTGGTTCCTGCACTGAGATGGGAAGTTTATCTCTGTTCAGATTGAACATTACCCTGATTATAAATGGTGAGTGAGTGTGTGTGTGTGTGTGTGTGTGTGTGTGTGTGTTCGTTCTTTCCTTCCCTCTTGTCTTTTATTTTCTCTCTTTTCTTTTTAAGACAAAGGCTCAGCCTGAAGCCCAGGCTAACCCGGAACTCACTGTGTAGCCCAGGATGGCTCTACACCCATGATGATCCTCCTGACTCAGCCTCCAGAACACTGGAATCACAGAAGTGAGTGAACATGCCAGCTAAGAACATGTCCTTGAGTCCTGATTTGATATAGTTTTCCTCTAAGTAGAAGTATAATGAGTTCCCTTCTTAAGGGCTCCTCCTTTTAAAGATAGTTTGGGCATTGCTTCTGTTTTAATTGACTCCCAGATTTTGACCTTAGAGTCTTGTTTTTTAAAGCCAACTCCATACACAATATAATGCGCATATGTTAAGTATGCAGCCTGACAAATATGGATAGATTTGACCATTAACAACCATGTCAACCAAAGTATGAACCATTTGACTATTCCAATCAACCCAGAGAATTCCTTCACACCTATTCTAATCAATCCCCCACCTACAGGCTGATTTGTTGCCATAGATGATTCATTTTTTACATTACCCAGGTGATCACTTGCAAGTTGGGACATATAAAAACCCATTTCCAAATAACAGTGTGCCTATCCAGGTACTAGGCTTTCAGCATCTGCTTCCCCTAGCAACAGGATGCAGAGTTCTTGTTTCCTCAGTGAAAGTCTGCTTTGCTGCCCGTGGTGGGACCCCCTGGAAGCCCCTGAATTTTACCAACATTTTCTCATCCAAAGACCCTTTCAGAATAGTAGACTGTAATGGTATATTATTTGTATTTTGATAAATAAATCCTGCCTGAAGACCAGAGGCAAAGCTAAAGCCACGAGAGGTGACACACACCTCTAATCCCAGCACTTGGGAGGCAGAGGCAGGTGGATCTCTCTGAGTTCAAGGCTACCCTGGGCTACACAAGATAAATGCAAAAACAAACCCAGGTGGTGGTGGCTCACACCTTTAATCCAAGTCCTAGGGAGTCACAGGCCTTTAATCCCAGCACTAGAGGGAATATAAAATGAGAGGAAAGAGAGGCTTAGTCTGCATAGTCGGTGGTCGCCCAGCCTTGATAGAGGTACAACTTCTCTAGTGGCTTGGCTGTTTTGCTTCTCTGGTCTTCAGGTTGAACCCTAATACCTGACTCTGGATTTTTATTACTTGTGCTACAGTAGACTTTGAAGGTGCTGCAGTCTTAAGCTTGGAAGCTGCAAGGACGCACAGTAACCAGAAGGCAATGAGAAGCTTTATCATTCCACCCTATTGCCAACACAAAGTATATTTGTATGCCAGTAGCTCATCCAAAGTCCCCTCATGAGCCCTGAGACTCAGATTTACTCTGTCTCCCTGATGGTGGCTTGAAGATAATTCCCATTCTTGGTTGCTAAGCATAACGGCTAACTCTTTATTACAGACCAATGAGTGATTCAGAGGTAATGCTCAGCTTAATAGGATTCAGTCTCTTTTATCTTACCTTTCCTTGGAAATTTTATTTTTTCCAAATACCTTACAAAGTTTTATACTATTTACCTATATGGCACGCGGTAGAAGGTAATTCAGAAAGGGCTGAATGGCAAATGCTGTGAGTAACCCATGAACTTCAATTATCCCAGTGATTGTCACACAGTGTCCTTCTCCTTCCTCTGTCTATTGTTTCCTCGAGGAATCACATTGTCAGCTTAGGGTGCTATTCCTTTGTGCGGTGCAATAGCCATTGGCTAAAGACACTTAAATTCAGATAGACTTATCTACAGTTAGGAGACTTACACACACACACACACACACACACACACACACACACACACACCACATAATTGGCCAAGAACCGTCTCCAGTTTCAGAGCCAAGCCCATCAAAGGGTAAGAAGAAAAGCCAAAGGGTGGCAGATCATTTGAGTTTTGGACCTTTGTCAAAGCCTTCCTATGTATTTAGTCACAGCCAAGGCTGCCTCCCATTATCCCTGAGCACCCCAGACCCTCATCCTAGACTCCCCTCTTCTCTCCCACCCTCCCGAGGTACCATCATGCTGTACTGAGGGAGTAGTGTGTCTGTAATCATGCCAAGGGATGACTCACTCATTCAGTTCACTGAAACAATATTGATTACTCTATTTTCCAAGAGCAACTCTGAGGTGTCAGGTACTGTCTTAGTCAGCTCAGACTGCCACCATAAAACATCATAGACAAGGAACTCAAACAGCAGGCATTTCCTTTCTTCTGGTTAGGAAAACTGAAATCTGAGAGCAGGACCCTCTTTCTAACCCACAGATAGCTTGACTTCTCAGTGTGGCTGGCTCATCACAGAGTGAGGGCAAGAGGAGAATGAGCAAGAGGTGGTACTCCTTCTCGATCAGGCTTGATGAGACATATGACATCACTCCCTCATCCTTAACTGCCTCCTCAGGTTCCTATGTGGAGAGCATCCCATGAAGTGGATAAGGATTCAAACTATGAGTTTGGACGAGACACGATTCAGTCAGTATCAGTATCCAAAAACAAACTAAGCAAAAGTTTCTGCCCTCCAAGCTACCTGAAGTTTAAGGGTTTTTTTTTTTCTATCATCTCTTTCAGTAGTTTTCTTTTTCTGCTCAGTCCTCTTTTTCTGCTGTGTACACGTACAGGTTATTAGGTACACATGCACTAGCCTGAGTGAGGTATACGGAAGCAGAACCAGATGTAGACATTGAATGTCGTCCTCCATCACTCTCCACCTTAGTTTTTAAGGCAGGATCTCTCCCTGAGCCCAGAAATTCCAATTAGACCAGACTAGCTGGCCCAGGGATGCCCCTGTCTATGCATTCCCAGAAACAGGGTTAAAGGCATATCGCTGACCTAATCTTTACATGGGTATTAGGGATCAAACCTCTTAAGTTGCATGGCAAACCCTTTATTGACTGTACCGTCTTCCTAGCCTTTCTTTGAATTTACCTCTCTTTATGTCCCTCTGCACAGAAGCCCTCCTGAGACCTCTTCTTGGTTTGCCTGTCTTGAGAGGCTGGTATTGCTCAGCATCCAGTACCTGTAGCCTCCCCTCCTCTCCAGTCTCTTTCTCTTGAACCTTAACAGCAACTCCCCAAAGTTAAGCTTTATCTATACTTTGAAGACCTCAGAGTGGAAACTCTCTCCCCAAGATCTCCATCTGAGAAAAAGACCCCTTCCCAGATTGAAAACTTTTACCCACAGGTTCAGTCAATCTACAGATACTTATTAAGCACCTCTTGTATACTCACCATTTAATGTTCAACTTCTTCATAACTAATTTATCTTTTCCCAAGACCTGCCCTTCCTCTGTTTCCTATCTTTGTGGATAGCACTTCATACACATCACTGGACAGGCCCAGAGGACTCGGCCCTCTCTACCCTGATTCTCTCCCTCAGTTTTGTCTAGGGGTCTAGAACAAACTTTCATTTTCAGCTCTTCAACTCTTTGGAGTCGGCCCTCCATCCTCACACTCAGTATAATCCCCAGGTCACTGTCTTCTCCTCAAGGTCACCACCTCTATTCCTTTGCCTTCATTCCCCATCCCCTGCACTGGAGAAAGAGCAGTCTGTCTCATAAGCAAAAGAACTTGATTCTCAAAACTTACCCCCCCATCATCCCTCTCCCATGGGGATCTTATTCCTTCGGGCAGATGGTAAATTCCATAGTGTGCAAATACTTGCTCTGGATTGAGCATTCCCATCGGCATGTTGTTCTAAATGGAATCTTTGCAGTAAATCACTTTACTGTCTGTCTCTCAGGTAGTCTCCCTTGAGACATCACTGCCACCAGGAAGCCTGCCTTGATTTCCTCTTGGGTGCTTTTACAAATGCCCATATCTCCCTGGTCATTGTCCGTCTCTGTCGCTTTTGGAGACTATCACAGACCATGTAATGAATAAACAATAATAATTAATTTGGTTGTGATTCTGGGGGTTAGATCTCCATGATGGAAAGGCTGCACCTGGGCAGGACTGTGATGAAAAAGCTTGCATCTGAGGCAGAGAAGAACCAAGTTATGCTGCTCTTTTTCTGGAACTGGTTTTCACAAGAATGGATGGCCTTGGTCATCTTTTGAAATTCCACACCTTTTAAGACAGTTGCCGTGACTGCTAAATTCCGACACTAGTTCAGGAGATGGCCATTCAAGCCACAGCAGTCGCTGCCACTCCTGCCCTAGCCCTGGTGACTCTACTGGATTTCCTACTTATTCTTCTCTGCCTCACCATGGCCCACAAATGCAGAACAGGCTTTGTGGGTTTTTCAAAGTCTCATTGCATAGTTACATGATGTATAGTTGACCCCCAACAAATCCTTTTGAAGGATAAATATAGAAAGTTGGCTCAAACCTATTTGCCTTGCTAACTGGCATCTTTAATCGCTTAACTCAGAAGGAGTGCTCACTGCACCTCAAACCTAGCTCCAGAGCTTGAAGGAAACTTTGGAAGCAGATTCGCATATTCTAGAACAATCCATGCTTCCTATCATAGAAAGGATCGTTACAGCTGATGGCATCTCTGCTCATCGTGTCCCAACTCCTGGACATGTAAAGGACTGAGGCCAAGAAAGGCATGGGTAAAGCACTGGGCATAATTAGCATCCCCTGAAGCACCAAGCTCAGGCTGTGACTTTCTCCCTAGCCATTCCCCAGGCTCTGTGGATGGGTCACTCCCACCTTTCAGTATGGCTCATGATCAACACAAATTCAATCAAGGCATCATCTTCGTGGCCCCATGTGCTACTCTTAGAGCCTTAAAGATTCCCATCTCTTTGGAAAACACTGGAAGACTGTTTTCCCACATCCCCAAATCACTGGTGAAGAGATGAGGAATGGGTTTTGAGAACACCGTGTTTTCAATAAACACTGGAGTGACTTGTGTTTGGGGACATGACTTCCCTTAATAGAACATGAAGAAGTGAGTAATCCACCTTCCATCCATCGCTCCTCAGAAGACGGTTCATTTAGGTCTCATTTTTTTCAACCTTCATATAATTTGAATTGAACTTTCTTGCTACCAAACACATTTAAGTCCTCCCTGCAGCTGCCAAATTGTACAAACTTGCAAATGTAACACCTTTAACCAAAAAAAAAAAACCCCCCAAAAAAAAAACTAATTACTTGACTCGATGCGCTACTTTCCCATTTCCAGGGGAATCGAATTTGAGAGCTGCTCAGGCTCCTGTCTGAGTTGCTGCAACAGTGGTGAAGGCACCGCTTGCAGATCACAGGGCGCCAGCCTTCCTCAAAGCCATTATCCCCTTAAAGGAATTAGAAAGCTGCTTGGGACTAAGGCAAACACACAGAGGTTCAGGAAGACTCAGTGGCGGACTTCCAGGAGACCACAGCATAGGGAAAGATATTCCTTTACTGACACTTACCAGTACCTTTTGGTCCACAATTTCAGAGGGGAAGCGATATAATATCTCCACAAACATTCTTACAAATGTTAGCAAATGGCTGCATCGTACATAATCCCCCTACCCCCGCCCTGCTTTCTCCATTCTGTCCTTTCCAGTTTCCTGTCCCTACCACAGGGCCATCTTCTTTTACACTGTGGTCCAGCCCATCTGTTCCCTATGCTCTCTCTAGGCAGGCCATGTTCACCCTATTCATCATGATGGGCCATCCTGTCAGCCCCAGATTGCAATCAGATCACGCAGCAGAAGGAGGTATCTGATGGGTTGGAAGGTGTCTGATGGGTTGGGGCGCTCTGTGACACTGAAGTCCTCAATGCCTATCCTTGACTTCACCCTTTCACAGGTCCAGCCAATGACACTTTTACACACAGCCTCTACAGCCCTTAGTCCCAGTATAGATGCAATACCCAAGCTGTATGACTTTCCAGCCCCTCAGCCCCATCCCATCATGACTTCAGTTTACCCAGGCCCTCCACTCAGTCAGCAGTACAGGGACACTTTTCAAACTGAACCAATTTCCAGTATGCCTTTCATGCAGGATTTTTACTTTTGATTTCTTTTTCCTTCTTTTCTTTTCTTCCTTTTTTTACCCTTTGGTTTATTTTTGGTTTTTGAGACAGGGGTTCTCTCTGATGCCCTGGCAGTACTGGACTGAAACTCACTCTGTAGACCTAACTAACCTAAAACTCAGAGATCCACCTGCCCCTGCCTCCAAAGTGCTGGGATTAAAGGTGTGTGCCACATCTACCCGGCAGGAATTTTACTCTTATAGAGAGAACTCTTATTAAATGAGTTCTCTAACTTATGGAACTGCAGAAGTGCACAGCAGAAAGCATAAGTCTTAGAGGAAGCATTTCTGTGAAATACATATTCCACAACTTTTCTCTCTCAAGACATAAAATATCATGAGACCAAAATGTGTTAACCCCTTCCTCCTCGCAAGGCTTGGGAATCCAGAAAGATTGTAAGAGCCATAGTCTGGGGACCAATACTGTGAAGTGCCGTTTTCTGCACACAACATGGCTGTTGCTCTCATGAACTCACTACAACCATGGTCACTGTCACAGGCCAGGCCAACAAGCTCAGTCAAAATTCTAGGAGGCAGCACTATCTGGACTCAGTGGGTACCACCACTGTAATAACCCTTGACAAAGGCAATTTAGCTGCTGCACAAGGCAAGGACTTTGAAATGGTACTTATAAATATGATTAAGGAGGATAGAGGGAGATGCTTCCAAAACACAAACAGTTGAATGGGAATAACAAAGAACAACTCAAATGTGAAAAGAGATAGAACCCCGAAGAAGAGCCAAACTGAAATATAGCTGGAAAGAACTGAGCATATCAAACAAGAAAACTTAGCAGAAAGTCTTGCTGACAGATTGGATCAAGCAAGAAAGAATTACAAAGACAAGATAGAAAAGGGAGATCACACACACAAATTCCAACAACTTTTAAGACAGTGACCTGTTGGAGTGTGTCCAGAGCAAGAGGAAGGTAGTAGTTAGAATGTATAAGAACAAAATAATATTGAATTTTGAGAGACAAATGAATAAATAAAAGGTATTCTAAAAAGAAAGAGGAGGGGGAGGAGGAGGTGGCAACCATGGTAAACTGCTTCAGAATTGTCCAGGTCAACTGCTCTTTGTGTTTCAGTAAGGCTTTGTTCCCCTGACCTTCATAGGGGTGGTCCTTGTTCATGTGTCAGTGATTTATAGCCTATTAATAGAAACAAGTATGACCACCACCTGCAGCCATGCTAGAAGATAACTCACCATTAGATTACAGAGGTTAACGATTCAACCAAAGAAAATGGAAGGCGAGCATATTCTCAACACTGAAAATGTACCCCCTGACTGCAGGCTATGCAGACAGAAACACTAGTACCAGTGAAGTCTTCTTTAAACAATAGTATAAAATGCCCCAAAGTTTGAGTCTAATGGTCCCATTTCCATTTGTTTCTCTTTCACACAAAATGAGATCTTTGACTCCTGTTATGATAATTCGGCTTTTTCGGAAGGAATGGAAGATCCATTAAATCCACTAAATTAAATGCAGTTCTTGCTCAGCGAGCCTGGGCATGCTGCTTCTTGTATATACATGGGAATTCATTCCAGCGAGTGTTTCCCGACCAGCTGCAATCTGCCTTCATTCAGTCCTAGACCCGCTCATCTGCCCATCACCACCACCATCCACTGGGTATCAGCACCTTCAGGGTAGTCAGCAATACTTGAGGTTCTGTGTAGACGGAGACTGCTCGTTCATTTCCCAGCCGCCCAGTCCCGAATAATAACATAAAAACTATATTAATTACAACATTGTTTGACCAATAACTTAGACATATTTTTAGCTAACTTTTACATCTTAAATTAACCCATTTCTATTAATCTGTGTTTTGCCACGAGGCTGTGGTCTACTGGTAAGTTTCTGGCTGGCAGCTGGCATCTTTCTCCTTTGGCAGGTACACGGCATTTCCTTGACTCCACCTCATCTCTATATATATCTTGGTTGTGATTTTCTGCCTGGCTTTACTCTGCTAATTCATTGGCTGAAACAGCTTTTTTTTAAATTAACTAATGGTAATAAAAGATATTCACAGCATACAGCAGAGAATCCCACATCAATTCTGTTGAAGGAGTGTTGTGGATAAAGCTCTGTACACTGCAAAGACTTGTCACTCTATTAGTTTAATAAATTGCTGATTGGTCAGTAGCCAGGCAGGGCAACCAGACTAAGAGAATTCTGGGAAGAGGAAAAGCAGACAGTCAGTCACCAGTAAAACACAGAGGAATCAAGATGAGAATGCCTTACTGAGAAAAGGTGCTAAGTCACATGGCTAAACATAGATAGGAAGTATGGGCTAATTTAAGTTGTAAGAATTAGTTAATAATAAGCCTGAGGTAAAAGGCCCAACAGTTTATAATTAATTTAAGCTTCTGTGTGTTTCCTTGGGACTGAACAGCTGTGGGCAAGGCAGGACAGAAACTTCTATCTACAAAGGGGAGTTTGCTCCAAACCTACTCCGCCTTCTACTTGGTTGCCTTAGAGACCTCCCTGGCAGCTTGTCCTTTCACTCCAATTTGGAGGTGGGGAGGAAGAAAATTGGCCAAGGCAACCAGATTGTAGCAACTTCTTTGTGACCACTACAGGGTAATGGTAAGGGTGATTTCTTTTTCTCTACTAACTACTGCAGTAGTAGTAGTAAAGAAAGACTTTTCTATTACATGGCAACAAGCTAAGGAGATTATAAAGAGATGCCCTACTTGCTCTTTCTATAATCAAACACCATTGCCTGCAGGAAGTAACCCAAAGGGTACTCAAAGGAATGAAATCTGGCAGATGGATGTGTTCCACTTTATGGAATTTGGTAAATTAAAATATGTACACCACACCATAGACATGTATTCAGGTTTCCAATGACAACTGCCCTGAGCTCAGAAAAGGCTGATTCAGTAATCACACACTTATTAGAAGTTATGGCCATCATGGGTATACCTGCACAAATAAAGACAGACAATAGTCCAGCATATGTATCCAAGAAAATGAAATGCTTTTTTGCTTATTATAATATAAAGCACATTACAGGTATACCAAATAATCCTACAGGTCAGGCAGTTATAGAAAGGTCAAATCATACAATAAAGGATATGCTGGACAAACAGAAAGGGACGGAAAATACCCCCAGAAATAGATTACATAATGCTTTGTTAACCTTGAATTTTCTTAACGCTAATGAGAAAGGAACAACATCAGCAGAGAGACATTGGATAATGGAAAAAACTTCTGAATTGAATCAACCAGTATAATTCAAGGATGTGCTGACCTCACAATGGAAACCAGGAGATGTACTTTTGGGGAAGGGGTTTTGCTCTTGTTTCCACAGGAGATAAAAAATTATGGATGCTGTCAAAATTAATAAAGATTTGCTTTGAAAAGGAGAAACTTATTGAAACAGAGAAATGACAGCTCATCCACACTGGTGATGACCATACAGGTGGTAAGAAAAGCATTTAGGATGGGGGCAGTGTCCTGTTCTTGTCTTTGCAGGAAAATACTCATCTTCAAAAGTTCAAGAAACCCCTGATATTTGAATGATGACAGGTAGAAAAATAACTATCCAATAAGGATCATCAAGAAAATCAAATATGGTTTGTAAGTACAAATGATACAATGTATACATTTATATATATGCATATGTATGGATATGTTTATTAATATATAGAGCTGGTTTTAGAGTTGGACAATGGTTCTGTCCTTCTTTAAATCCAAGCATGTTATTAAAAGAAAAACCCAGAGTTTCGATCTCATGTCAAGAGCCATTTGATATGGGACAGAAAGAAAAAAGTATTTAGAAAATATCTTTGCTTTTCTTCATACCTATTTTTGTCTTTATCATACCTTTCATTGAATATATATGTATGTATATGTCTATATAAATAATGCTTAAGTTTTACACAATAAACAATGCATTTTCCTTCAGTAATCTTTGAAGTTTCCAGGAAGAAGATGGGGCCCCGTAATAACAACTCTACCTGGTTGATATGACATCATGACACTGATAGTGCTACTACAAGACCTGTTTTGGGTACCAGTTCCAACTTGGTTAGCTGAAATGGCGCATATCTTTTACAACATTTTGGCCAGACTTCCACAAAATACTCAGAGACTATTTGCAATCTTACCAGACATTAATCTTGAAATGTAACCATCATTTTACTTTCACAGGATCCCCTAGAAAGAACGTCACCCCCATGATAGCTGGAAGTAATTCTAGAGGACGACGTCCCCTCTCCCAGCAAAGTTTGCCCTCAGGCTTAGGGACATCATTTAGGGGTTGATTATAATTGGTATACGGTTGAGGGTTGGGGGAGGAATTTTATAAGCTCAGGGATCTTTTTGAAAAAAAAAAGAGGGAAAATTGGATGATGGGATAATAGATTGGTATTTGTGAGTTATTGTTTACAGACAATTACATTGGTATAGATTCTTGTATATTGATACAAAGTTAAATTATATTGTATATTGTATGCATGCATACTTCTATCTCTGTTTAAAACATTTTTCTGTATTGATACATATATATATTTACCATATTGCAGTGTACATTTCTGACTCTGATCAACATACTTGTACATTGTTTACATTTGGAGGTCATTGTCTTAATTTATTGAACAGTTGTTTATTGTCTTAGTCTTTAAGTTAGATAGGTATTAAGAATTATAGATCAATAGTAATCTATGTTTGTCATACTTATAGTTAGACTAATAAGGTTCTTTAGATACATAGAGATTATATTCGGTATAGATAGATAGTCTTCAACCACTTCAAGGATCTGTGGAACATGGCATTTAAATAACTTAGGGTTTTGTTGACATGAGACATAATTGCTCCTGGCAGCACTGATCTATTCCCAAGAGAATGTTGAGCACCAAAGACACTCCACTTGTAGGCTGTTTTCTTCTTGGTGAAAACTGGCCTTTGGGCAAAGAAATACCCAAGCCTCAACCACTGACAAGATATAGTATCCAGAAATGGATAAACAGGATTGTCAAATCTTGCCAAGACAGGGTAAGACGGTTTTGAAAAATTTCTTGCCTTTGAAAATGGTCTCTCAGTTATTCTAGGCCATAGCCAAAGTTGGTCGCTTCAATGTTGCAAAATGAGACTTTGGGTGATTGCTCAGGTAGCTAATTGTCTCTGTCATATATTGCTCACTTTGGAAGCTACTTGATTGTACTTCCTGCCTGCTCAAGTAATATTATCTCCCTTCTCAGGCCTTTGATAGGGTTGAAGATTAGATAATCATAGTTACCATCCTCTTATGATCTAACCAAGCCATCTCCAATACAAGACTTAGACTCCTTAGGATAGAATGCTTATTAAAACATTTAGCATATGTTCCTTGCTTAATATTGTTTATGCTGATTGTAATTCTAATCTTATACTTGATATCTGTTCCTAATGTATATTGTTTTGTATTGGGTTTGGAACTCTCTTACTTAAACAAAAGGGGGAGGTGCTGTGGAAGCTACTTCTGCTCCCTCAGCCAATAGCCTTTAAGATACCAGTCCACTGGGGCGTGGTCTCTTTAGTTTTAAAAAAGCAGCAGTAGCCATTTGCTCTCTCTCTTGCTTCCCACTTCAGGCTGTTAGACTTCGTTCCTGATGGCACAGAGGGCTGTTGTCTGGGACAGTGATCTGTAAGTTTTTTCCCTTTAAATAAATAACCATTTTATTAATCACAATTCCATACTGGTATGGGATTGTTTTATGACTTACACCTTCATATGTTTGACCATAAAACATGTTTTCTAGAGTTCATTTCCAAAGTTCATTTTCCTGTCTTTGTCACTGTTAACAAAATCAAGAACTTGTGGCTTAGACAGGTCATAGGCCCTAGAGGATCCTAATACTACTGTTCTGTTAAATGGACATAATATTAAAATGACTTCTGATGACTTACTGCTGTACCCAAAGATCAATGCATCTGTCAGCTGTCATCAGAGAAGCTTCTTGCAGTAAGTAGATGACAATTAACACAGAGACTTTTAACTGGTCAATGTTCAGAAAATAAGAGACTCTACATGGGACTTACATATCATAACACTCCCTCCAAGGGCCAGGGATCTTAGCAGAAAGTGGTTATAAAAGCCGGAGGAAATGGATAGCATCAATGAAGCAGTGTTTTGCAGACACAACAGGGCATTTGCCCAAACAAACTCATAGCAATTACGAGCATGCACAAGTCCTGAACAAGCTCTAGCCAAATTCTCAGAATGTAGTTGAGGGGGAAGGTGGAAACAAAATCCCACCACTAACTGAAGAGCTATTGGCATTTCATAGCTGCTGGGAGGACAGTCAGATTTCTAAAATTATGTAACCCTTGGTAGGTCAGCTTCACTGCCCAGCATAGTTTAACAACACAAATGGACACAATGGGGGAGGTGAAGAAGAAGAAACTTCAAAGTTGGGTGGGCAAGGCAGCGGGGGTGGAGAGAGCCGATATGGGAGTAGCTGAAGGGTGACCATGGTCAAAACACATCATGTTAAATTGCTAAGAACTAATTAAAATATCTTAAGTTTTAGATGCAATAAGGATCTATTGTTCAAAACTTGCTTGTGACACTTTCAGAAGGACTGTTTGCTTAATAAGATGTCCTTCCGAGTCAGCACAAGCCAGGACTACTTCTCCATGGGTGTAAAGACCACCATGCAGAATGGCATCTGAAGTCGGCTCTATAAACTTGGAAAGCAGAGACTCCTCACTACTCCGGTGTAGCTGCTGAAATGGATGGATGCAGTGTCCGTTCTTACTGTCAAACAATGCTTACGGATCCATGGAAAACCGACGTCCATGGCTCCCACAGGGATATCTTACAAGAGAAAACACCCATCACAAGATTTTAAACCTTTGTAACTGAGTGATAGATCATGGGTAAAATCAGCACTGGCATGTTGAGTAAAGGACTGTGGCTGACACCAAGGAAAACAGAAAGCACTGTGAAGTAGCCTGTCAGTATTATTAGTCTATCAGTATTAGCCTTAGCTCTTGGAACATGAATGACAAAGGTATCTAATATCACTTAGAGTTCCTTTATGTACAGAATTATCAGTGAGGGAAAAGCACACTTAATCCAGTTTTTCTTAAGCAATACCCTTTAGTCTTTCATATAATCAATGAACAACTAGATCTGAAAACTATAGAAACCCACTGGAGCCAATAAGAGAAAAACAATGATCTTGACCTACATTTAGTAGAAAGAAGAAACTATGTATTTGTGCCTAATTTGTATCTTTTGAGAAGAACCCAATAGTTGTTTTCATATTAAGACAAAACCCACTTGTTTTTGTCAAGACATAAAGGAAGGCTTATAGGATGAATATTCTTAATAATTACATATACTCTATCCCAAATTACTAGGACTCAATGAAGAGGAAATTACTAATAATATCATAGTCCTCTAATGTTTTTTAAATATTTTTCCATATTGCAATCAATCACATGGTTCTAAAACCAATCAGATAAATTTAAATTTTCTACAAGAAAATAGTTTGGCAGCCTGCTATGCACAGGCCTTTTCTCATTGAATTACATAAGCTTCCTGTTGAACTTCTCACTAGATTTTGAGGTGCCTTGAACCAGTACCTTATTAACTAGTATATATTCAGTAGTCAGCAGCTATGGAAGAAGCAAATGAATGAGAGAAGTCAGTAATCAAATCTCCTATTCAGTCATAGAGTGTTTTCAAATTTTGTACCTGTTGCTTGGGGTCACAAAGCCTTTATCAGGTGTTTGCTGCTGACTGACATATATACTGGTACGGACCTATTAGGACTACAGGGCAAGATGACAAGAGCTAAACTCTAGATGTCACAGTTACATATCTCCAGCCCTGCCCTGCATTCATTATCAACATTGGCTTTCTGGTGGTTGCCCTGAGTTTCCTCAAGAGTTTTGAGTCTAAGATCAGCCCATAGCATCTTAGTAATAAGGAATTCCATTACAATGTGGCCCAACAAATAGACTCACCACACTGCTGATAAAGTCAAGACATGGATCAATAGAACAAACCTAGGGTCCCCATGAAACCTTATGCCCAGGAGCAGGGTGACTGGCTTTTAGGTTCTTTGTCTCCGTACCTAAGCAGGTTTAACTCTGCTCAGACACTAACCCATCAGGGTCCTTCACTGTGTCTAAGTCACTACTTAGACTTGATGCTCTTAGGGAAATATGATATCCAACTTTTAACTTTCTATACAATCTTTTCTTGTGTCCAGAAAGTTTTTAGAGCTTTGATTTTATCAAATGCAATCACAAAACTCCTTGAAGGTGGAGACTAAGCCCAGGGACCCATTCAGACCTGTGCAAAGCAGAATGTTTGAGTATTAAGAAGACTATCGTTTTAGTCTTCCAATTAACAAGGTTAAGTGATTTGATTGTTAATAGACAACAAAAGCTGAACCATGTGTATTAGATCAAATGTATACTTATATGCAAAGTGTAATGGGCTGCTTATTCCTACGACTGTTTAAGTCTCTAAACATTAGACAGCATATTCAAAGTGATGTTTAAGGATACTGTAGGATGATTTAAAAAAATAGTGGTGGGGGTGCTACTTTCTCTTGTACATCAAGGCCATTATGAAAGCATCTGGAATTGGGAAATTAAAGGATTTTTTAAGAACTTGCTTTTAACAAATCTCTTGCACTTTAGATGGAAGAAGTGAACCAAACCTGCCTCACTAAAGCCCAGGGAAAGAGGCTGATTCAACTCCCAGATGAAGAATTCCCAGAGGGACGTTAAGTATCTGACTCACTTACCAAGTTAAGGACAAAGGAATTCTGGCCCCTCTCCTGAAGGCAAGAGAGAAGAAATCACACCGAGATTGGAGACTGGAGAGATCTCAGAGTTTATGGAGGTCATGGATAGAACTGCACAGACCACGTGGCCAAGGAGTATGAGGATCCATCTAAGAGGAGAGTGCCCGATGGACTTCAGGGATAAGACGATGACTCAGAATCTACCCCTCTGTGACACCGTGGGGGGAGAATCAGCTCTATTCTGAAGAATGGACCAGAATCAGAAATCGCAATGTGGATGTTAAGACAACTGACAAGTGTGGAGAAACGGAGTGTCATCCAATTAAAAGGAGCAAGGACCAAGCGGCTCGGGCAGTGGGGCATCTGGGGGGTGGGGGAGAGAGGAAGCAGATGCCTCAGCCCTTCAGGCTCACAACTAGCAGACTGCCTTGAGTCTCCAAAGACTCTCTGGACTCGGGACTTTTGAACAGTGTTGGCATTGTTAGGACTACGGGGAATCTTGAACTTGGAATGAACATATGAGCCCATAGCTGCCAGGAGCTGTTGTGGTTTAGATGTAAAATGTCGCCCACGGGTTCACGTGTGTGAACATCTGGTCCCCAGCTGGCGGTGCTATTTGGGAAGGTTGTGGAATCTCTGGGACATCATGAGGACTAGCCGGCAGTCGTGGACTGTAGGAGTAAGGTCAGAGGACAGCGACCCCAGCTCAGCTCTAGCCATCGGTTTCCTGACTGGCACACACTCCTTCCCTCAAGCCATGCCTCCTTCCTCATTGTGGTGGGCTATCCCCTATGCCATGAATCAGACTAAAGTCTTCTTCCCTTGCAAAGTTGTTTTTTGTTTTGTTTTGTTTTAAGCTGCAGTTTGGGCCCACGCAAAGAAGACTCTTGGAAGAAGACAACAGACTGAACAAGAGGAACTCTGGTAGTTAGAAGAGGTGACTCCCGAAGTCCGTGTGCCAAAGGGTGTGGCCTTACATGCATTGAGGGATCCACGGGTGCCAGGATCCAGGGCTGGGGTACAAGAGAGCGTATCCAGAACGTCCCTGAAGGAGCCCTTGAAAAGGGGACAGCTCCTGGCACCTGCTAAAGGTCCAGAACACCTGGCACCCACTCACATCGGTGTTGCCCAGGCTCCGCCTCTGGTTCTGGCCCACGTGTGCCAACCCTTCAGGGATCCGAAGTATGGGCTGGGAGATGCACAAAGATAAATAAGTGTAAGGAAGAGAAAAAGGAGACTAACTCTTCCTAACCACACTGGAGGCAGTGAGCAAGCTTGTCAAAGCTTAGTCGTGAGAAGGTGAATGGTTGTGACCTTAAGTGAAACTCACACATTGATGTTTACATTGGACTGGTTGCATTAATTAGCGACTAGAGAGCCTTTAGCGCTTGGAAGTGACCAGAAATTCTTGGGGTTGCTTTACACTGATTTCACGAAAGGAGGTGACCTCACATAGAGGCAGAGAAATAGTCCACATTTGTACTTCACACAGCCCACCCTCCAGCATAGGAGCCGTTGAGGAACCAGGCCTCTTTCTCGCCTTCTCCTCTAACAAAGAGAACAAACGGATCTCATGCCTGGTAGTTTAGAGCAGGGGTTCTCAACCTGTGAGTCTCAACCCCGTTAGGGGTCCATATCAGATAGCCTGCAAATCAAATTTATGATTTATAAATGCGAATTTATGATTTATAGCAGTAGCTAAATTACAGTTATGAAGGAGCAACAAAAATAATTTGATGATTGGGGGTCACCACAACATGAGGAACTGTATTAAAGGGTTACAGCCTTCGGAAGATTGAGAACCACTGGTTTAGACCAAGTGGAGTGAAGCTTGCTAAGTGAGGAAAGGCAGTATACTGCCTACTGCCTTTCAATGGCAGACTTGATACCTACCAGAAAAAATAATATGGTAAAAAAACAAAAATCCTTCAAACATGAAAAGAGCACTGCTTTTCAGTTGAAATCACAGAAAGAGGCATTGTGAGTACTAAGCTCTAGAGGACATCGGGGCTGGGGCGACAATGAAGGCCGTGTGAGTGAACAGATCCCGTCCCACGCATACGGAGGGCAAGGCTTTTAAGAGTTTGACATGCTCCTAGCTATAGACCGTGAACAGGACCCAAACTGAGGCATGAGCCGCCTCTGCACACGCAACACATATTGCTCATTTGGTAGTCAGATCTTAAATCATGCCTCCTAAGAAACCTCTTTACTCGAGTGCATCATCAAAATATATTTTTAGAATTACTTATTCACGTCCACCTCTTTGAACCAATGGGGAAACCGAGGCTCTAGTATGTTTGGGGCGTTTCCCTGAGTGACAAGCTGGAATTGTGGTCTTATCTCACCAAAACAGCTGGGATCTGTGTCCAGTGTCGGCTCCAGCTGTGCCTCATCTCACGCACGGCATCACCTTACTGACACTTGAGAGTGTGCCTTTCTCACAAACCTCAGCCCCAGAGCGAGGTGGCAGCCTTAAGAGCCAACGTCCTGCTTCAGTCACAGTTCCATTGCTAAGAAGCGACAGCATGACCATGGCAACTCTTATTTGAAAAAGTGTTTAATTAGGGCTCACTTACAGTTTCAGAGGGTCAGTCCGTTATCATCATGACAGGGAGCATGTTGGCAAGCCTGGCACTGGAGCAGTGGGTGAAGCCTACATCCTGATCCACACGCAGAGAGAGATTCTAGGCCCATGGACTTTTTGAAACCTCAAAGTTTACTCTCAGTGACAACACTTCCTCCCGCAAGGCCACGCCTCCCAATCCTTCTAGTTCTTTCAAGTCGTGCCACTCCCTGGGGACTGAGCCTATGGAGGCCAATCTTACTGAAACCACTATAGAGGCCTTCCCAGAACCAGCTGTATAATGAAAAAGCCATATCCATAACCAGTGGTTCTTCATTTAGTTCCATGAAGCAAATGCAGCAAGAGTATCTGCCAGCCGTAGAAATGTCAAGCCTTGCTACAGCTGATCCCTTCTTGTAGTAAGAGGCGCGTGGGCTTGCTTTTGGTTCCGGTGGCCGCCCGGCTCCCGCCACCCGGTGTCTGGCTAGCTTATACCCTAAATAATTACACGGAAACTGTATTTATTTAAATACTGCCTGGTCCATTAGCTCTAGCCTCTTATTGGTTAACTCTCACATATTTGTTTAACCCATTTTTAATAATCTGTGTGTCACCACGAGTCGTGGCTTACCGGGAAAGATTCAGCATGTCTGACCTGGCAGCTTTATGGCAGGTAGCTCTCTCTAACTCTGTCCCCTTCCCAGTATCCTGTTCTCTTTCCCTGTCTAAGTCCTGCCCTATCAAAAGGCCAAGGCAGTTTTTTTATTAACCAATAAAAGCAACCCAAATACAGAAGGACCCTCCTACACCACCTTGTCTTCATTCTGAGCATTTTATGACTCCACTCAAGCATCCACTATTTCAGTGTGCCTGTGGTCCACCTGTGCCCCGCAGGACCCTTCACCCCCAAGTCCTTCTCTCTCTGCCCTATTCCTGGGTCCTGCTCAGAACATTATGTTTATCTTGGTTGCTATGGTAGTTGGTTTTAGGTTTGCACTTGGTTAGGGTGGGTATTACTGTGAAGTATCCTCTAATGTGGCTGTTTATGGCCAGTGCCTTGAGGGTCTCTGGAACATGTCAGTTCAGATGGAAGTTTCTTGGTCTACGTTGCCGGCCTGCCCATATGCCCCCCACATTTAAGCTTTCCATCTCCGAAAATGGCATCAGTCAAAAAACAAGCATTAAAAACATATAGATTTTTAAACATATACATAAAAATGTAGAGTTGGGAGCAAGTATCCGATAATTCAAAATGAGGAGCTCATAGATGCAAAAGTTGTTCCGCGAGAAGAGCATGCTAAATGGATTAAAATGAATGGCAGCAATCCAAACCCAAGGAGAGAGATTAAGAAAGCCAAAGGGCATCGATGGAGAGAGGCTTATCATTGCCACAGGAGAGATGGCCGCCACAGAGGGGGACAGGAAGGTGGGAAACGGAAAGGTGAGTCTATAACACTGAGTCCCATTCCTTTTTCTTTCATTCCTTTCTGATCTTAACACGTTAAAATACAACACCAGTTCTTAAGTTATAATCGACAGAAGTTTATTCAATGAGTAAATGGCATAAATGATACCCACTGAGAAAGACAATACATATTTTCGTCTGTTGACTTATTCAGTACCATATGTGTGTATGCATGTACACATATGTGTATATATGTATGTGTGTGTTTCCAAAGCCAGAACAATTTGAGTAATAAAGTAGTATTGTATTATATTGTGTTGTATTATATTGTAAAAAGTATAAAATATCTGTGAATTTATACTGATATAGATGATTGGAATCATGAATGATTGATTCTCACAGATGCTTTATTCTCATTGAGGAGGAAAGCGGCAAGTCTCTCTTCTAATAAGAACTGTACACAATAACTTCCTTCCAAGGAGATGGTATGGAAGGGCAGCAAGGGAGGGGCTTTAATATCGGACATACCTGAGAAGCACTCCCCAGCCTGCAGTCAAGATCAGCATCACAGTCCTAAGTCGCATTGATGGTGTGTGCACTTAACATGGTGTGACAAGAAGAGCATGTTTGATCATTGTAGTCTTCCTCTAAAAGCATCCTGTAGACCCACTCTATTGAGAAAACCATCAGATGAGTCCCAACAGGGGCACAGGTTGTGGCCTGCCTCCCTGGTACTCATTAAAACTGTCATGGCTTCCTGAAATAAGGAAAGCGTGAGAGAATGTCACAGCCCAGAGAACTTTGTATGTGTGGCTTTCTGGCTGAGACCCTGGAATATCAAAAGGTCTTAGGTTGGAATTAACGACACTAGAATGATGGTCTTTAGTCACTAGTAGTATGTCACCATTTGTTGAATGTGACAAGCCATCCTACTGTAGAGTGTTACTAAAAGAGAAAGAAGTGTTGACTACACACATAATCCAAGACTCTGTCTGTGTTTTCTAGAACTCTAAAACTGTTCCAAAGGGGTGTATCCAAACATGCAGACCTATCTTCTATGAAAAGTGAAGTGTGAAATTATTCTCCAAATAAGCAGAGATTCTAACATTACTAACTATCAAACTCTGAAACTGGACAATTTCACCTTCATCTACCCCAGGACTATGAGGCTTGTACAGCTCCAGAAGTCCACCTCTCTACCCTTTGTGCCTGGCACAGGCCAATGGCACATAACCTCCTGTCTGCCCATCTCCAGCCCACAGAATAGCTGCATCTGCAAGGAAAAGTAGACACTATGGGTCAGCTAGGGACCCTTTGGAGTCTTTCTGGTATGGCATGAAAAAGCCTACTCCCAGTAGCCACCGTGTCCACACAACAGTGTTTCGGTTTGGAGAGCAAGCAGGAGTAGCCCTGTGAGTCATAGTGCATGTGGTTGCACAGGATGGCATGCAGGCTAGTTACCACTGGTGGCGTATAAAGGCAGCATTGCTGGAATAGTGGAGTCAGCCTGTGGTAAAGTAAATTTACCTAAACAAACCCAAGTCAGAAATTTCTAGAACCATAATAAATATAGCATATTTTAGCAGCAGACAAAGGGGTATTTGAAAAAGAAATGAACTTCATATTGATTTGAATTTGCACTTAACCTTACTGGTTCTCT
Organism: Ondatra zibethicus; assembly: GCA_004026605.1. Taxonomy (NCBI): domain Eukaryota; kingdom Metazoa; phylum Chordata; class Mammalia; order Rodentia; family Cricetidae; genus Ondatra; species Ondatra zibethicus. The sequence continues at coordinate 7,105 of PVIU01011677.1, read as the reverse complement.
GAGAGCATTGGCCTCCTGTGATCAGAACTTAACTGTCCACCCACACGTTCACATCCTGTGTTTAAATGATTGTATTTCTAACAGAGAGGCATAATCCCAGGGTGCCTTGATTTCCATGTCACAAGGAGTGGTGCGATGGAGTCTGTGTCAGTTCTGTGGTGATCTAAAAGATTGCCACAAGGAAAGAGCGATCTACAGAGAGCAGAAGCTTGCTTCCTCACACTTACAGAGGCAGAGAAATCCAAGGTGCCAGCAGCTTTTTCCTGTAGCTCTCGGGAGCAGAAGGTGAAGGGCAGAGGAATGCGCACTGCCTCCCTTCCCCATCCCCCATCCCCCCCCACTCCCCCCCAGCCACCATCCCCCCCAGGAGGCCCTCCCCATGGTCTAATCTCTTCTTCATAGGCCCCGCCTCCCAATGCTGTCACACTCTCAGACAGTACAATGGCAAATCACAGCATGGATTTTGGAGGGGACATTCAAACCTTAGCAGTGGACACACCCACAAGGATGTGCTGGAAAGGAAGCACATAAGGAGGGTGTAGCCACTGGTGTGGAGCCGGCTCCACAGCCAACACACGTGGGCAGCATTAACTGGACCTGGTGGGTTACTTAATTTTTTGAAGGCTATGAAATTAGAAGGAGGGTGTGTGGGAAGATATCTGTGGGAGTGGAAGTGGAAATTTGGGGGTGGGTATGATTGTATTTCATTGTATGAACTATGAAATTTTCAAAGGATAAATAAAATGCAGGTAACTTAAGACCTTGATAAATTAATCATATATATATATGTGTATATATATATATAAAATGTCAGGGATGCTTTTTAGAACCTCCCCCATTAAATACTTGAAAATAAACAACAACAACAAAATATGTTGATAGAGAAATAGCTAAAGAAAATTATTAGTTAAAAGAATATGAAAAAAAGAAAATTATTAGCTCTGTCAATGAATCATAATACCATAATACCAAAAAATTTAATCATTTATTCCAAAAGGGATTCATCATTTGATGTAAAGAAACAAAATTATAAAAATAATCACACTGCTGACCCTCTTACATCCTTCAACATTTCCTATATTTTCACAAAAACATAAGCTAGTCTCATAAATTAAAAAGGAAAACAAAATTCTCCTTTTAAAAAATATTCCCAATAAAAGAGATAGAGAAATAGATGCTTCATTTCCAAAAGGCTGTGACTAGCCCACAGACTGCCAACCACACAGTAAAGAGAAAGCTCCCTCTGTACATACTTTGTCTCTCCTTTTCCTTCTTTGTTTTTTAAGGTGGAGTCTTACTATGTGCCTCCAGCTGTCCTAGAATGCACTGTGTAGACCAGGCTGGCCTCGAACCCACAGAGATCTGCCTACTTCTGCCTCCCGAGTGCTTGGATTAAGGAGTACCACCATGCTTGACCCTGACTTTACAATTTCTACTTATTACTTCCCCAGTACTATCAACAGCCATTTTATCGAAAGAGAGTAGAAAATGTGTTGCCAGCTGTACATTAAAGCTCTCTGGCTCAAACTAAAAACTTAATTTGCAAAAGCTGGCCTCAGTTGAAACTGATCTTGGGCACACTCTTTTCTGAATAAATATTTGTCAGTGTTTATCAGGAACGTGTTCTAGTCCATTGGATAAAAATTTAGTATATGTGGTGGCAAATACCTTTAGTCCCAGAATGGGGGAAGACAGAGGCAGGGGGATCTCTGTGAGTTTGAGGCCAGCCTGGTCTACAAAGTGGGGGGGGGGGCGGTCCAGGAGAGCCAGGGCTGTTACACAAAGAAACCCTATCTCGAAAAACAAAACAAACATACAAAAATTAGAATCACTCTGGCCTACCTTTTATAAAAGTTTAAAATGTGTAGCAGTTAGCAAAGGTGTAGCAAAATAGATGAAAACATAGATACAAGGAAAGGTGGGAGAAGCAAGAAAGAACTGTCAGTATTGCAAGGTTCTGCTCCCAGATGATCTGTCTGTAAAGCCCCGTGTAAGCTTTGATAACATTAGCTACATCAAGCCGGGCGGTGGTGGCGCACGCCTTTAATCCCAGCACTCGGGAGGCAGAGGCAGGCGGATCTCTGTGAGTTCGAGGCCAGCCTGGTCTACAGAGCAAGTTCCAGGACAGGCTCCAAAGCTACAGAGAAACCCTGTCTCGAAAAACCAAAATAATAATAATAATAATAATTAAATACATCAGTCAGTCTTAGGCCTCTGCTTCCCAAACGCAAGAGTAAAAGGTTTAATTAAAATAAACTTCAAGGTCACTTCACCTACAAAATTCTACTTTAAAAGAAACTAAAAAAGAAAAATATGGCCTTAAAAGAAAAATTAAAGCTTCGTTTTATCAGCATCTGTGTTCTACTTAAAAGAACCAAAACTCTAACCTTCTAAAAACCACATTCCTATTTAATGACTCTACCACATTTTTATTAGAAAAATAGATTAAAAAAAAAATAAAACAACTTCTAGCTGGAAATTCCTACAACATTCAAATTATTTAGACAAATACTGAAGACGCTTTTTTGGCTATAAAGGGCCAGCAGATATATGTCACAGTGTTGATTCCAAATGTTCTTTTGGGATGTTTTCAATGGACAGAGCTTCAAAAAGAACCAACAACATTAAACATAAGCCTTGTTTGAATTCTTCCAGTAGAACATTTGAAAGTCTGATGGTCTCCAACTCTGTCTATGCCTTAGGATCATGACCAGAGGTTTTAAATGATATCTGAGCTTAGGCTCCATCCCATACCAACAAAATCAGAACCTAGGGCGAGTCAGCCACAGGTATTTTTTTAAATTCCTCTGAGCAATCCTAAAATGCTACCAATGAGGACCAGGAGGTTGGGGCCAGTGACATGGCTCAGCTGTCAAAGGCTTGAACTGCTGTTGCAGAGGACCTGGCTATAGTTTCCAGCACCCATGTCAGCTGACTCATGACCACCTGTAACTCCAGCTCCGGGGGATCCAGTGCTTCTGACATGGACTTCCTAGCTTTCCATACTCAATCTACTATATACACCATATCCCCAGTCACCTCCATCCTCTGAGTTCATCCTTCTGAGCTCTTCTCCACTGTGATTTCTGATCCCCTTCCCCTCCGAGAGCCACACCACTCTAGGTTTCCCGGTCCTCTCCCTCCCACATCCGGACCTTTCTAGACACAACCCCTTCCTCTTCTGAACATCAGCATTCAATGTACATGTCCAGGAAAATTCTCAGTTCACTTCCTCTTTCCAATTTCCCTAGCCATAATCCTAACCAACACTCACATTTGGAACTTATAAAGAAGGAAGAAAAATATCCAGCAAATCCTCTGAGCTGTCCAGACATGGCTCTCCTACTTGGAGCTAGTCTCCACACAGTCCGCATTAACCTTTCTCAGAAACCGTGAATACCCAAATAAAATTTTGGATCTTACGGATGCTGCATAAAACCTAAATACCCACCAACTAACCCATCCCATCAACACAACTTCTTTTTTCCTGTATGATAATCTCTTCTCTGACCAAGCCAGTCTTCCCGACACCACATTTTATCTCCTCATTGACACTCATGGAAACTCATCACTACTCCTGCAGTACAATGATCCCCTTTGGTGGCCAAATAATTCTGCCAGTCCTTGTCTGGTCACAGAGAAGAAAGCGCAGCTGCTGCTCCAGCATCTCTCTACATAACCCATGTCAGAAGTCATTGCTGCTGCCTGAAATCCTTTCCACAATGAACTGCCATCCGGGGCCTGTTTCCCTCACACTTCCTCAGTCCTCCGTCTTCTGATTACTTGGGCAGCCTCTTTCACCCCAGTACTATTCCCCACCCTATTATCTGTCCCTCCATAGTGTGTTCTGCACATCTGACAAAGGTTTCTGGCTCCTGCTGTTGGGTCCCTTCTTGCCTTGACCTTCTTTCCTCTAGTCCCTGAAGTCTCCCAAACCCTGACCCTTCCCACTGGCAATCAAAATTGCCCAGTCACCCTGTCTCCCTTCTGGAATTTAAAGTGTTCTCACACCCACTCATATTTAACTGACTTTCTGACCACACCACTGCCTCTCCAAACCATACAATTCCAGAATATCTTCTGGCCAGACCATTCCACTGGGGTGACTTCTCTAGGCCTGTCCTATCTGGAGGTCATCTGAGTCCTGGCATGATCTGGCCTCTAGAACCATCCCAATTGCTCATTTTGTTCTCTGGCCACTGCTCTGGGCAGTAACTTTTAGCTCTAACAAGTTAAAGCTATCAACACTCCTCGACTAACCATGTAGTCCATTTTGAAAAATCCACCCTTGAGCTGAATAGATCTGGCCCAGGAGCAGTTTAAAATGTCCTCCACGGGTTCACAATTTGAATGCTTTATTCCCCAGTTGGTGGCGCTGTTTGGAAAGGATTCAGAAAATCTTAGAAAGTGGGGCCCAATAGAAGTATGTCACTCAAGGTTGGCCAGAGGGGGCGGCTTTTCTCTAGCCCCTCCCACTTCCCTTCCGAGTACAACCCTCTGCCACAGGCTCCCACTGCCGTGATGTTCTACCCAAACACATGGGTCAAAGTGACCCTTAACTGGCACCATGAGCCAAAATAAATATTTCTTCCCTTTCACTCGGAGGAAGCTGTCCATCGCAGAAAGGAGAAAGCAAATAGCACATCCTCACCGGAAAATGCCTTGTGCATACCTGACCTCTTCAACACGCCAACTTAGCCGCTTGCAGCACTATGGAGTGATGGCTTCTGGGAGGGAACAATGTTGCTGCCTTGACTCAGTGTTGAGAGACATGCATCAGTAGCACAGGAAAAGATCAACATACAAAATTGAAAGGAAAGTTTCTCCTCTATGGAATGTATGTTATTTCTGCCATTAGAAAATAGAAACAACGTAGGCTATGTCAAAGTAATAGGTAAAGCATCTATAGCTCTTGCGTGTATGCCAATGTGCTCGCCTCCTCCTTGAGGCACATCTCTTCCCTGAGGTGAACCCTTCCTTTAGCATCCACCTTTTGTCTTGTCCCCTTCCTTTACCTTTTCTGAAACTGGACCCTTACCCTCTCTGTTAGTTACGGTTGTGAACTGTGACAGTGGCTCACAGAGATAGCTCACGAGAGGAAGTTATCTTGGCTCCCATTCTTAGGGGAGTTCAATCCATGGTAGGGAACAGTCCCTGCTAATCTTGGAGGCTGCTCATGATATGGCGGGCCAGGAAACAGAAAGCAAGACTAGAACCACAGCCAAACGAGAACTTTCAAAGGTACTTCTAATGACCCGCTTAAGGCTCTGCCTCCTAAAGTTTCTTCAGCATCCCCAAACAGCACCAGCAGCTGAGGGAAAAAGAAACATTCAAGACATGAGACTGTGAGGGACATTTAGGATTCAAAGCACAGCACCAACTGACATAATTGGCTGCCTAGACAGTTGTCAATGATGACTTTAACTGGTCCCACACTTAATCAGCCACTTCTATTAATATACCAGTGAAGATCTAGCAAGATCTGGTTCCTTCAGCTTTACCTGTAAATGTTCCACTGGGTAGAGGATGCTTTTCCTAAAAATAGACTGTGTGACTCATGCATCTAAGCAGTGTGCTCATCAAAGACTTCGACAGATGCAAGCTAGTGCAGAGAAAGAGCTCCGCCACAGAACCCATAGGAGTTGGACGAAAATGAAGAATCCTTCCTGATTTCCTTCACTTTTGGATAATGCAGGAAGACCTCACACAGGCCAACTACCCACCCAGGACAAATGACTCTCCAGTGATCCAGAAACCCTTACTAGTTCTTGGCATATGAGGCCTTGGCTGGGGATAAGAACAACGTGACTTCAAACAAAAGGTCAGTTATTCATTATCACAAATCAAGCACTTATCCCTCACCTACCACCAACCCCATTGTGTGCTATAAGACACCAAATGTCCCCAAATGGCACCATTTCAAAGCATGCATTTGGCAGTAAATCCACAAGGAAAATGAGAGATATTTTCGACTACCGGCTGTGAGTAAATCATACCAGAGAGTGATGTTGACTCCCAGTCCATTGAAGCCTAAGTCAAACTAAGCAGGCTGTTCCTGAAGACTTCAAAGACCCATCCACTGTCCCTGATAACCAATTTTTCCCAATTCTAGAGGTACTTATGGTGTAGGAGGGTCTTCTATTTGTGTATTGCCCTCATTGGTTAAATAAAGAAAACTGCCTTGGCCTTTTGGTAGGACAGCCCTTAGGTGGGCGGAGTAGATAGAAGGGAATGCTGTGAGAGAGAAGGCAGTGGAGCAGACGCCATGCTTCTCCAGCACAAGACGCCATGCTTCTCCAGCACAAGATGGACACTGGTTAGACTCATGCTGGTAAGCCACGACTCGTGGTGACACACAGATTATTAGAAATGGGTTAAACAAATATGTGAGAGTTAGCCAATAAGAGGCTAGAGCTAATGGGCCAGGCAGTATTTCAATGAATACAGTTTCCATGTAATTATTTCGGGTACACACCGGGAGCCGGATGGCACAAGGGGCCCGGCGCCGGGAACACAGCCCGAGCCCCTCAATACAACAGATTGGCGCCCAACGTGGGGCTCGAACCCACGACCCTGAGATTAAGAGTCTCATGCTCTACCGACAGATTGGCGCCTCAAAGTGGACTGAATCCACTTAAAAACCTGAGATGTCTTAAAAAAGAGAGAGAGTTTAACACAGCTTTTTGCTGTTTGCGTGCTGCAGAGAGATTTCCTGACTTGGCAATAGAAAATAGCAGAAAAAAAGGCGCGCGATTTTAAAACGCGGCTTCCTGGGCCCTGCCGCCGGTGCAAACTCCAGCTACGGAGCATTTGTGGGCCTGGATGTTTGTGTGCCCGCTCGGGATCAGGCTTAGTCAGGTGGGAGAGCATGGTGGATTTCCGCAGCCATACACAGAGATGTTTTGGGCGTTGTGGCTCAGAGGCACAAGCGGCTCTGCCATGTTGGACTGGGCGGAGCAAGCAGGCAGTACCTGTATTTGACCTGGGATCGTGGCAGCTTAGATTCTTAAGAGTTTAGCAGTTTAAAAACGCAAAGCAAAACTGTTCCTGTACATTAAAGAATTACAGATTCACAGTAGGACATATTCAGACATAAAAGACCTCT